>JAHLSL010000106.1:348257-387094 GCA_025920805.1 Petroica traversi | reverse complement strand
CAGGCCCAGAAGGAGCCATGGCGCTGCGCTCGGCGCGGCCCTGAGGGAGCGGGGGGCGGTCAGCGGGAACCCCGATTCGCACGGCTTTCCCACCTCCTCATGGCTTTTCCACCTTCCCACGGCTTTCCCACCTTCCCGGCCTTCCCCACGGCTCCACGGCTTTTCCACTTCCCCACGCCCTTCCCACCTTCTCAGCCTTTTCTACCTCCCCACGTCTTTTCCACCTTCCCGGCCTTTTCCACCTCCCCATACCCTTCTGACCTTCCAAGCCTTGTCCACTTCCCCACGGCTTTCCCACCTTCCCACTGCCTTCCCACCTTGCCAGCCTTTCCCACCTCTCCACGGCTTTTCCACTTCCCCACGCCCTTTCCACCTTCTCAGCCTTTTCCACCTTCCCATGGCTTTTCCTCCTTCTCAGCCTTTCCCTCCTTCCCAGCCTTTTCCACTTCCCCACGCCCTTCCCACTTTCAGCTTTTCCCACCTTCCCAAACTTTCCTACCTCCCCACGCCTCCCCGTCCCAGTTTTTCCCACCTTTCCACCTTCCCCACCTTCCCAGCCTTTTCCACTTCCCCATGCCCACCCATCTTCCCGCACTGCTCTCCCCGCCCCTTGTATCCCCCCTCTCCCCTTTTCAATTAAACTTCTGCAATGAAATGCCAGAGCCCAGGGATATATGTTTACTGAGAAATAACTGAAATTATGCATGAAAAAAAATTATAGAATAACACTTAACTCTTCCTTAAGAAAAAAGAAAAAGACGTGTTGAAAGCTGTAACAATTGATGTGCTGGCTTTCCCCTCTGGGCCCTTTTAAAGGGCTGGTGGTGGCTGGGGGTTGCTATTGCTGCTTTTCAGAAGCCATGACAGTCACGTTAAGATCTCAGAAAAGAATTGTATAATAGGTAGAGTGCAAAAAAATGAGATAATGGTAATTCTCAAAGGAATACATGCTTTAAATTAAAAAGCCACAGTGCTGCTGATGTGAGCATTATAATAATGCTTCTATGACACAATCCTCAAAGCTCTTTCTTCCTCAAGCTGTTTACTTCACCCTTGAAAGTGAGGGCTACGCGGTGCCTTGGCATGGCCAGCACAGTTTGTAACTCGAGTTATGATTGCAGTTGCTTCACATTCTTGGAAAAAGGCAAGCTTCTGTAGTGCACTTTTCATGAATAATCTATGCAGAAGAGAGAAGGTGTTGGAATGTGGGAAGATTTAATGTGGTTGTGCCAGTGGTGGGTGAAGCCCTGGCTGTCCTACAGTGGACTACAGGTGTTGCAGGTTGGCACAGGACAGCCGAGTGACCCCACTCCTGTGTGGCCACTCAGCCCTTCTTGCCGAGTTTGCCACTGATGGAATCTCATTTTTTACGATATTTGTGTAAAATTCAGGCTGCAAACCTTCTCCATGCCTGCTTTAACTGCTTGCACATTGCATTTAGACAACAGAGAACTGCACTTTGCCCTGTTATTATTACAGGGAGGCTGATCAAAATCACCACAGTCATAAGCCCATCGCAAGCATAAAGGATAAAAATTACTGTGTTCATACTGGCCTCCCTCACCAAGGAAATGTTTCTGCATTCTTCAAAACTAGAAATGCTCTGTGAGGGAAGAGGAGTAATGGAAAGAGGCTCAAAGAAGTATCAGATTAAATAAAATAAGTAGATTGTCCTGAAGGGGGAGAGCCTTGTTACTTGTGCTGGTCAAGTATAATGCTTGCTTTCAAAATTCCTCTTGGCTGTATAATAAAAACCCATAAGTATATCTCTAGAAGCATTAAAAAGGGCATGAAATCCAATCACATGCCTTTGTAGTAATTCATTATTAATTTGTCATGTTCTTCTGTTTGCTTTTCCAAAACAGAGTTGATACTGCACCTGCTGTGCACCTTGGTGTATGTGAGTGAAATTTTCTAATCTTGGTGATTTTTCCTCAATGCTCCCATCTTCTGTGCAGGGCTGTGGAGGAGCACTGTGTTTGAGTCTGTCAAAGCCTGCCTTTATGAGGGCATGGCTGACAAGTACTGTCTCTGTTGTGGCATATTTCTACCTTTCTGCAGTAAACTGTTTCCTAGTGCTTTTTAAATGTGTTTCATGTTTCCCCATCTGTGCCAGCCAGGTCTGTTGGATCTACTGCTGGGCAGATGAATCAGAGGCGGGGCTACTGCCATTGCGTCCTCTGTAGTGAAAGTTGAGATGCTTTCTTGCCTTCTGAACCCTTTTGCAGAGCAGTCCTCTCCAGTAACGCAGCTCACATTTGTGCTGCCTGGTGACAAGAGATGAGGAGGTCTGGCAGTGCTATCCAATGCTGCTTCCTGTTCAGACTCGTAGCTCACATTTATAGCTGTCACCACAAAAGGCAAATGACATTTTTACATGGAAAGCTTTTACAGGAGCACTCAGAGGGCTGATAAATGTGCTCTGCAATTCTGGATGAGGTTAGACTGACTGCAGGAAAGATCTGAAGCAGTGGACCAGCTAAGTGTTTTTATTTCTTAAATATCTTCAGATGTGATTGTATCTGCAGTGGGGATTTTATCCAACAGGGTAGCTGTGCAAATGATGCCAGTACCTAATAAGTAGGCGTAAATATTAATATACAATGTGATTTCCTTTTTCTCCCTTACTGGAGCGCCTCTTGTAATCAGGACTATGGCACTGGCACAGATAAAGTACACAGATGCTTTACTTATATCCTCAAGGATTTGGTGCTCTGCAGCTCTGCTCACCATAACCAAACCATGAGATCAAAATTTTGCAGCAATTTTGTACTTTGTGCATCTTTTTTACAGCACCAGTTGAGCTACAATACTCACTTGTTCTGAGCCCATATTCAGTATCATGTTTTGCACGCCGTGACGGTTGATCCAGATATCTGCAAATCTACTTTGCAGCTACACAATCTGCTTACCAAATTAAATAAGTGAAATCAGAGGGATTTCAGTAATCCCTTGAGAGCAGCTTTGTAATGTAAATGAGTTTGATTGCCACTGATAGCCATTTGCCAGAAGAGCTAGAGGATTTTGAAGATGGCACCTAAATAATCCTTGGAAGGCTCGCGGGGTGCAGAACTGAGCCTTTGCTGGTTTTCCTGTGCTGAAGGACAGTTCTTGCAGGGATATCTGTGGCTTGCAGGGATGCTCTGGTGCTTTTGGCTGACAGAAGCCAACATGGCTCAGCATGGACATGAGGCGTCACCTGCAGTTAGTCAAGGTGTGAGAACCTAACACTTAACTGGGGTTAGGTGTTTTCAGAGAAATTATTTAATAATACCCTGGTGATTACTCTGGCCTGGGAGAATAGCAGAAAAGTTTGGGGTTTTTTTAATATTAAATTCTTTCAATGAATCATAGTGTTTAAAAGGAAATTGAGGATTAAGTCTAAACATTTTGTCTTTTTTTATCTCCTTCTTTGAGTTTTTGTGTCTAAGTTGATAAAGGGCTGTCTAAAAAAGAGCTGGAGTATTACATGCAGATTTAATTAAGGCATAATGTAGAATCCTGATTTGCAGAGGTTGCTGTGGAGCAGCTGATTTGGATTTGTTCAGCAAATCTACCTCTTTCTTTGCTCAGAAGACACATGAATATACTTTTCACCAAGCATGCATGATGTGATGGCAGGACCTCGTCTGCTTCAGGAATCAAAAAAATCATAATAGTTGTGTCTATTCTTTTATTATTGGCTAGTTCATATAGAGAAAAAAAATCTTTTTTCTTAGCACAACAAGTAATGTGTTTTGGGAGGGGTGGCAAGCATGTTCTCGTTTCTATTTTGTTTTTGTGCAAAAGTGTTGTAAATGAGAATAATCAGCCCCACAGGGGATATGACAGTAGCCATGTGTTTTCTGCCTAAGAATTTTAAAAGGGCTTTCCCTCAGAGATATCATTTTAAATTACTGAAATCTAGCACCTGGCCTTGAAAATATGTCCTAATGGTCTCATACAGGTCTTTAGTACTACCATTTCAACCAAGTTTACAAACTTGTTTTAATGCATGAGGTACTTTCCAGATTTGGACTATGCTGGGGCCCTACTCTGTACTTCACACATTTGTCAAGGAACAATAATGCATTTGATGGATGCTGGGTGTTAACACATTCTGAGGGAAACTTTCCTCCAGCCAGAGCACTTTGAATCCAGTTGTCATCATTCTGTTCCTTCTGGATTGATGTTAATTTTCTGTGATGCTGCTGGGGCTAGAAGTGGACCCCACAACTTTCAGTTCATATGTTCTTCTGTGCAGCAAGTGAAGGAAACAACCTTTCTTCATTCAAGAAGCTGCTCTGCCTTACCATTCCAGATGGTTATGAACAATCCTAGCAATTCAACACTTGTTAACTTTTATTTTCCATCTTATTTGGGTAATGGTTTAAAGTGCTGAGAAAGAGCAGAAGATGACTGGCAACCCCCAAGGGTATGAGGGCATGTGCAATTCAATAGCAGATGAGTTTTTATTTTTTCCTGTTTTCCTGTCTTGTATAACCTGTCCGTGAGAACTTGTAGGCCCATTGGGCTTTGAATGTTTTGCTGCTGGCTCATAGCTTGCTCATGTCCTCTGGCTTACTCTGTTCTGATCAAACATGACTTGTAATTTAGAAGGAAATTATGCAAATTAAGATGTTAAGTTCTTACCAGGTCATTGTAAACTTCAGTTTTAAAGGTCAGCTTAAAGAAAACATAATCTTTTTGAAGTTGTACTTTTCGGGTGATTTTAATTGGCAGAACGGGCAAGGGGGCACCCTGATGATGATGATATCTAACAGATAACAGCATGAGCTGTGCTGAGTAAAACTGGGCAATAAAGTCTTTGAATACCACTAGTTTCTCCTCTTCAGTTTTAATTTCAGGAGAAACCAATTTATCATGGTGCAAAATTAATCACTTTAGTACCTCTTTTGATAGTTCTATTACTATATATACTCTTTGACACACTGTTGCAGTCTGGTCATCAAGGAGGATATGATACTTCCAGTCCCACAGCAAAATGTGTTCTCTCAGAGCAATCCCAATGAGAATTTTGTTTGCAGCAAGTTTTATATTGCTGCTGAAGTCAGTCTGGTGCTGCCTTTGATACCCATGTAGAGGGGAAAAATGCACTGGTGGTGCGGGGTTGTCTCTGTAGAGTCTTTGCTGGTGGCACCCAGGCACTAATCTGTACTGATAAACCCGCGCTTTTCATAATTCTAGATGTTCTGTACTTTATTTACCACTATTTTAGTTAAGTGCCAGAAAATTCTTTGCTAGGACATGAAGGGTTTTTCAGGTAGCTGAGGTCTCACTCGAAAGCTGTGTGCAATTGTGATTTTTGGATTAAATTGCCTTGAAAGATTGTTTCCAACACCACTCTTTGCTGCCTGCCATCTGCTCCAAGGGCTGTTTCTTTTTTCAGCTGTGAAACGCAGCCAATTTGGCCCTTGCTCCTCAGGGTGTTGGGAGGAAGAGCTTCTCCCCAGCTGCTGCCGAGGGGAATTCCCTGCAACTCTTAAATGTCCCAGGAAGGGGTGAAAGCAGAATGAAGCCTGACAAGGGACAGTGCCAGGCAGAATCGTGCTCAGTGAACTCTGCTCAGCTTGGGTCACAATATCTGTCAGTTCTGGGCTGAGCTGCATGGCTGAGGAAGTTGGTCCTGGGTGTGTGTCAGAGGCAGACTTGGACCTTTTTGTGTGGCTCTTCCCTGCCCCAGTTCTGGCCGAGAAAAGTGTGTGATACTGAGAAACCAGGAGCTGAGTATTAGATCAGATTTCAATGCTTGGATCTGGCTGTGGCCTTATATGTAGCATTGTATGAGAATTCTTTCAGGTCCATGCAAATAACGACAGCAAGACCTCAGAAATGAAATATTCTTCTCACCCACAGGCTTGATGTGTTGCATATGAAAATCTACCATGCCCCAAAATGCCAGACTTTATGTTTGGGCAGCTCCCCATAGTCATTGATGCAGAAATAAGGGATTTTCCAGGTAGAAACATTTTTGTTTGGCTATGGGGTTTGTTTGTTGTTGTTTTTGGGGTTTTTTGTCTGCTAGAAAAATATTAGAATCTTAAAAATTAACCTGTTATTTGCCACGCTCCTGTTAGCTTTCCATGCCTAATTTTGGGTTCAATGAACAAAGTAAATTAGCAGTTTTCCCTTTGTACAATGCTATCATGGATGACCTTCCCACTTCTTCATTCTCCTCATGAATGCTCCCAGATGTTACCGGTAGTTCTGCTGACAGTAGATAATGCTACTAAGTTATATATATAAATATATATATATACTTTTTATATATCTGCGCTCTTGTACATCATCTAAAAGTGTATTTTTATATACAAATATTAAAAATATTTACATGTAGAGCCCAGCCAGCAACCAAGCCCAAGGCCAGCCACTCACTCATTCCCTCAAGGTAAGATGGGGGGGCAAAATCAAAATACCAACGGTGAGAACACTCAGGGATTGTGATAAAGCCCATTTAATAAGCCAAACAAAGTGGAACAAGGAATTAATTTCTCACTTTCCATGGCAGGCAGGTGCTCAGCCATGCCCAGGAAAGCAGGACTCCATCATGCATAATGTTACTTGGGAAGAGTCCATCACTCCAAACATCCCAGCTTTTCCTTCCTCCAGCTTTGTATGCTGAGCATGGCACCAGATGGGCTGGGATATTCCTTGGGTCAGCTGTCCTGGCTCTGTCCCCTCCCAAGTCCTTGTGTACCCACAGCCTCCTCACTTGTGGGGTGAAGAGCAGAAAAAGCCTTGGCTCTGTGTAAGCACAGCTCATCAGCACTGAAAACATCGCTGCTTTCAGTACAAATCCAAAATGTTGCTCACTGAAAACATCCCTGCTTTCAGTGCAAATCCAAAATGCTGCTCACCCCAGTTACTATGAAGAAAATTAACCCTACCCCAACCAAAACCAGCACAATCAGTCTTACACAGCATCGGTCTTTCTTTAATTTTCAGTGTGAATCTGTGGGAGTACAAAAGCAAAATATTTTGATGGTCCTGACTGAAAATAAAGCTGATCTATTTGAATAAAATGCAGAGTATGAATACCAATCTTACAATTCAATATGGATATATATATATATATATATATATATATATATATAAAACTATTATAACTGTACTATAACTATATATATTATATATATATAAATATTATATCTCTATTGAAATCCCTTGAAAACAAAGCAAAAGAATGGCACTGCCAGGAAATAAGGAAAATTCTATTTGATATAAAAAATAATATGCAACTGTTTTTAACCCTATAGCTTTGTATATACTAAAGATTTAAAAAAAAAAAAAAAAGAAAAAAAAGGGAAAAGGAGAGGGAAGAACTTTAAATCAGCAAAGTTTCCTAACATCAATTTATATTAGTGTAGTAAACCCAGCATTTTTGGTGCTGTGTATTTTATCACTGTTCATTTTGCACTTTAGATTATTGCCTTTCCTCTCCCTTTGTTGTTTTTAATTTAAGAAAAGCTCTTTTATTGTGTAAGATATTCTTGATGTTGGTACTTTGTGCGCACACGAACTGCTGCAGCAGGCCTGGCTGGGCTCTTTGGATGCTGCAGCTTCCAAATGATTAATACAAACACTGATGGGAGATTATATAGCAGAGGCAACACCAGATTAGGGAGAGAAGGGCAGTAATGGCATCCAGGAATTCCTGAGCTCTCGGTTCAGACTGGCACCAGCCCTCCTCCAGTAAATTGCTTCACATTGCTGCTCTTAGAGAAAACCATACTTTCCCAGGATAGTGTGGGATGACTATGGATAATGGAGAACTTCTGTAAGCCTTTAAATGGAAGAAACTGTTCTTAAGCAGGTTTTTTGCTATCAAGCATATCTTTGTTTTAAGTCTTATTTTCTGGGGGGAGGGTGGGAAATCCACTTAATTACTCAAGAAATGACACTCACTGTGTTTTGGAGGAACTAAACTGGTACTGCTTTAGCATTAGACTGCCATGAATAACCTGGAGTGTGGCACTACTGCACAGAGGATGTACCTATGGAGCAGTGAAAACAGGAATCCCTTCAGGATCACCAGTGAGGACTGGAGAGCAGTGCATCCTGAGCAGTACATCCAATATCCTGCCCATGTGATAAACTCTACATCAAATATCTTGTGGTCAGCTGCAGAGCAGCCCCACTGTCCTCTCCTGATTTCCTTTCCCTCTGCCCCCAAAAAGGTTTTGTACCCCTACCAGCCTGGGTATGGTGAATTTGAACAAATATATGCACTATTCTTTTGCAAAGAACTTCCATGTTCAGCTTCTAATTAAATTATTTTAATCATTCCAATTCAGTCAACCTACATAAACATCAAATATCAAAAGGGAATCTCTATTCCTGTAGTCCTTCACTGCCTCCACAGAATTGTTCTCAGCGATATAAATGATGTTTGTTCTCCTGTTACTGCATCTCCAGATAATGAGCAGTTTTATTATAGTTGAAGCATTATCCCAGCATGTATTTCCAAGAAGTACATGACAAGGAAATAGTAATTTTTCATTATTTTTCTTAATATCTTTAGACCATCTATGCATCTGATAAATATTTATACTCAGCTTTGTATAGAAATATATTCCTCTTTTCTAAAATACCCTCAACTGCAGTGGCTTTATGTGGCTTTTTTATCTTTTTATCTATTATAAAACTGTTTTTAAGGTCATCTCAGTATTTTGCATGAATGCTTTTTCTTCTCCGTGTTTGTTAGGAATGTGTGCTATGGACAAAGGAAGCTTTATTTATCCAGGGTAATTTTCAGTTTTACTTTAGATCTGCTGCAGACTGCTGCAAATCATTTTGTTTTCTTTTAATCTATATCTTAGTGATGAAGTTATAATGATACTTTTAGAAGCATTACTTACTGATCTTGTTTTCAAGTAGACTGTATAAAAAAAAGGGGTATCATGAGATATTCAAAAGGACTTTGTTTCTTACAAGATTTGTCCCATTTTTATTTGAATGTCCCACTAGCACAGAAGCTTCATTACAACTAATTATTGTGGTTACACTTGGATTCATGATGTAGTTCCCAAAAGGAAGAAAACCCTCTGTTTTATCATACTGTCATCTTCAAAGACAAAGTTTGGCTGACCTGGGGGAGTGACTGCACCAAAATACTTTCTGTACATAACACAATCTTCATCAGTTTCAGGAATAAGAAAATGAGAATGAGAGAGCTGAGTGCCAGAGGGATGTATGTGGGTCTTCTGTTTCTCTTTGCTTTTTAAACTATGTCCTCTTTCACAGCAAATATTAAAGATGCGACCAATTCTGATGTGGGCATTGTTTCCTTCTACTGCTTTGTCGTATTTATATTGGTGATTGTTAAACCAAAATGCACTCTCCAATTTTCATTTTGGCCTCACCTAAAAATAGAGATTCCATATCAGAAGAGTGTACTAGAAGATAATGAGATGATACGTAGAAAGGAAATACCAAGCAGCAAGAGAAAGACCAGAAAAAATCCATGTAGCACCTAGCACTAATTTTGAGGAAATGAAGACATTGCCCTCCAAAATCTTGACAGTTAAAATCCAGCTGTTTGTTGCTGCATCCTAATCCTTTTTTTGCTCTATAGGTTTCTGGAATGATGGAATTTTAATTTCATGGGCTTTTAGTGAATTTATTTTCTGAATTGCGAGTCTCTCACAAATCTTATGAACACAGATTAAATGTGAGGAACATTCCTTTAGTGACCAGAACAGCCTCATGTGGCTGCCCCTGTTCCACGCGAGGAATGAGGCATTGGCAATCTGGGCAGTAGAGAAAACGTACATGTGAAAGATCTGTTTTCTTTCTAATTTAAGAAAGTTAAGACGTGTCTTCATTGCAGATCTTTTCAGGCAATTTAAACCGCAAGATGTACCTATTGATGCCTATTTGTGAGCTTTTCCATATTTTTTATTAATATACTGTTAATGTTTGGATAATTCTCAAGCATTGCTATCTTTTCTCCTCAAGTGCATGTTAAACATGGCCTTGCACAAATCTTGGTGTAATAAATATAATTGGCAGTATTATTGATATTTGCAGATATGTGCTGTTTCAGAGGATTGCATTATAATGAGTAATTTTTCACTTAATCATCCTTTTTCCTCTGCCAGTGGAGGCTAAGTCAACTCCACCGATTGCTGAATGAGAATTTGAACCTGTGCTTTTATTGCCAGTGGTGTCAGAATTCATATGAAAGAATTAATATGAAGCCTTTAATGTACTGTGGAAAAAAGACAGTGCAGTGAAAGCTACCTGTTTACATGCTGGTTTTGGTATTGAGAAAAATCTGTTCTGCTTCATAACTCCTTATTGTATTATATAGGACCCAGGAGAGTTAGATGCCATTAGCAAGTGGAGGAATGAATACAGAAATGTTTCAACAGATGTCAGAATTGTGCATTGTTTAGTATTTCTGCTGTTTTCAAATATTTTTTTGTTTAACAACACCTCTTGTCCTGCCAGGAGGAAAAAAAAAAAAAGAATGGGTTTAGTGTGGATGTACAATATTCACCTACTTGTTGCAAGGCAGCCTTGTGCTTCCATGGTGCACTTCATACACGGAGCTCTTAAAAACAACAGCCCAAAGCCTGGATTTAAAATTCCCAACAGCTGGAGGAGATCTTATTGCATTTATCAATGTATTTCAAGGATCTCTAGCTGCTGTGGAGAAAATCCTTTTGTTGCTATTTTCAAACAAAGCATAGTGTTTCTAAAGAGTTAATTACACAAGAAAAATCAGTAGTTACTAAACAGGAAAAATGTCTATTTGCCTGGCAACTGTAAGTGAAGACAGGAAATCATGGTAAAAGATGGTACAATAACCTGGCATGCACATAGGTAATATTGTGAGTCTTGCATGCGACATGTAAAGCATTTAGCAAATCAATAATTTCCACATTTCTCAAAGCACATATTTACTGTTTGCTTTAGGGGTGCATTTAAATAATGAAAGTGCCATAATGTTGTGATTTTGTTTAATTTAAAATGATAGCTATTAGCAGAATTATCTTAAATCAGAAGTTTGGAGATGTTAAACTGATGTTTTATAAGTCGTGAACCTGCTTTTGTTTTGTTTTGTTTGGTTTTGGTTTTTTTTACAAGACTTTTTTTTTTAAGTAGCTAATTATAAATTGATGTTTTTATGAAGTTGTACTTTGTTCATAAATTAATGTTACAAAAAGTTATTGCCTATGCCTTAAAGAGAAACTTTTGGATTCTTTTGAGAATGTGTTCATTTTTCCTTTTGTGCTTAGAGGTGAAAATGGTTTTGATTATAAAGTGTATTTTATATGTTTTTGCTTTCTGTTACAGGACTGGCTGGCTTTCACCTGTGCTGTTTAACAGAACACTTCAAGGTTTATATCCATCCAGAATTTTGATTGCAGAACATAAGCTTCTAAACTTCAAAAGCTGAAGTAAGGATATAGAGATTATTGAACAGTTTGATGCTGAAATGGGACCATTGACTGATATTATCTCCCTTTCCTCTGGCTGTGTGTATCAAGTTTCCTTGAAGAGCTGTGGGTATTTTGATGGCCACTGCAGAACGTGTTAAAAGTTTTGGCTTTTTCAGTCCAGTGCCTCTGGCTCCAGAGAAAAAGGCGTAAGGTCTGAAATGAGTTGCAATGATCAATGTTCGTTTCTCCCCTCATTAATTATTACAGAACTTTGAAAACCGAAAAAAACCTGACTCCCAAAGGTGATTGAAACTTGTAATTTTGTTTTGCTCCACGTGAAGTTATATAATCGTTCAGCACATTACATGGTCCTCCCGTGGCATTAGGGTATTAGTACTAATGGAAAGACATAGTTATTACAAACAATTCCAAATTTCACGGTGTGTATCTTAATAGCAGAAAGGGATTTTCTCGTGATTAAAAAGAAAAATGGGTGACAAAATGAGGAAGGAATGCTGGTTACATAGGATGATCCCCTGGAGGCTTAATTACTGGAAAAACAAATAGGAGGTAAATGTTCAAGATGTTTACAGGTTAAACATTCCATGAGTATCTTTTAAATAAGAGTATCTGCAGCCTCAGAGCAGCTAATTGCTCAAGAATCACAGCCATTTGTGCTGCCTCATTTTCCCCTGGGATCGACACTCACAACAGGATAATTCTTACCCTGATATAAGTGTCACAGTAGGGACTCAGTGTAATTTGCTGATACGATATCAAAAATAGCATTAAGGTAATTACATTTTGCTCTTGTAATGTTTCACAGGCAATAATATAACTGAAAATTACTTTTTTTTTGCCTATAGTAACCTGGCTGTTCCCCACCAGAACCACAGTTTTCTTCTCTTTTTCTTTCTAAGGTTGAACAGTGAAGTTACTCAAGAGTTTTGGGGCTTTTTTAGCATTTTCTACACAGAACTGTATCCAATAATCAGAGCTGAAGAACAAATTGAAGTATTACACTGTTTGACCTGGGGGATGCTCTGCAGACTAAGCTGAACCATTGTGTGATCTGTCTTCAGTACTGTTCCACTGCAGCTTAAATTGAGTTCCTTGTTCCTCTCATTTTCTGGAGGAAAAGTAAAATGAGCAGATTGTTCTGTTTTGTTGCTTGGATGTATTTCAGTTGATAAAATTAAACCTTTTTGTTAAAAAATTTAATACTCTGTAAAGCTAACTTTAACTTGTGAATTGTGAAACCTATCCAAGGAAGCTCAGTATTTGCAGCTTTTGGGATTACCTGGTCATACAGAGGTTCTTACAGTCCAATGGAAAAGTGACTACAGCAAGAAAACCAGACCTTAGGTTGTTGCAAATTGCCATAGAAATCTGGATTTATATTGAGCTCCTCCTGAATTTACATCAGGTGACAGAATGACCCAAGTGAGTAGCACTTAGGTCTCCAGGGACCAAGGACATGGTTTTAATTATGATTTAGGCTCAGCTCAACCAGACATTTTGCAAAGCTTTGTAACAAGTTGGCGGTGTAGCAGTTCTTGGAAATGCCCAAGTCCTGGGAAGCACTTTCTTATTTACATGTGATATATTATTTAGGTGGTACCTATCATCTTATTTAGACATTCTAGATTAGATTTACAACTTTGGCATTACAGAAAGGGAGATTGTTCATTAAATCCTTGTCCAAACCAGCAAAGGTGTCCCAGAGATGACAAACACAGGGGATCAGAGTTTAAGATTTTGTAACTACAAACTACAGGCATGTTGAAGGACTGATGGCAGCTTTCAAACCAGTTACAGCTGGTGTAACTGGTATGGAGGTTTGTCCTACAAAGCCTCCAGGAGCTGACCCATGGAAAGCTGCTCTGGAGCCAGCTGTGACTTGGCTCTGCTTCATCCACACCTCTACTGAGTTCTTGTAGGAAAAAAAAAATTATTAATCTACCTGGCTTTGACCACGCTGACCATGGGTGATTGTGTCCTGCCAAAGACTGGTCATGAAAATGCATAGAGGAGCCAAGCTGGACGGATAATTTGTCTTTGCAGCTGTTATAATTTCAATATACAACCATTTAAAGAGTTCTTCATAAAAAAGGGCACTCTGAGCATCTCAAAATTAAAGCCTAGAAATGAAGGTGAATTCAGATGAGATATTTGAGGGCTCCCCTGCAATGGGCTAAATCACACAGAGAAAGGAAAAAAAAAAAGGGGGCACATTTGAATATAATTTTATTTTGCCATTGAACAGTGCTAGGGATCCTTTTTGTAGATAGACAAATGCTTGTCATTACTTTCTGCTCAGGCAACATTGAAAGTGACCTGGAACAGGCAGGAACTGACTTTCTTCTACTAATATGATATGAAAGTTTTATTGTATTAGGAATTTTCTGTCATGGTGGATTAGTATCAGGTCATATTAACGTTCATTTTTACTAACGTACAATGAAATGTGCTAACGTGACTACACTTCACTATCACATGAGGAAAAAAGCAGAATGATTTTATATTAATGTGATATCATAGAAAGATTTCAATACCTCTGTACCATGGCAAGTAGGAAGAAGCTAAAAATAAAATAAAATATAATGGCTTGGGACAAGGAATTTGTGGGGTTTTTTTTCCCAGGGATGAAACTTCTTTCTTCACCCTCCCTGCCCTTAACATCATGTCTATATTTGTTTAATGGTTTCTAGATTTTTGAAGTGATTAATTTTGAAGCAGTTTGGGCCTGATTTCATAATTATGGCTGCTCTCCCATTTCTAACTAAAAGTCATTTGGAGCAGCAAATACTGAATACCTATACAAAACAACCCAGGATGTTCCAGGCTGATTATACCTTTACTTTCAACAAAGCAATCGTTGACTTCTCAAAATGTTGATCTAGAAGCCAAAAAAAAAAAAAAAAAAAAATTAAAATTAAAAGGGGGGGGGGGGGAAAAATAAGGGGGAGGAGGGGGAAAAAAAGAAAAAGAAAAGCCATCATATTGTGTCCATGCTCGATTATGCACAGAATACTGTGGCCAGAAATAATTAAGAGGCACAAAGGGTGGCAGTTAGTCATTTGGCTGAATGATTGTACCTGCAAGGTTTCTTTCATCTGGAGCCAAAATCTAATAAAAATGGATAATGTTTGAAATGTTCAGTCTTATCTAAATTATGACCAGAAAAAGCCTGGGTTTCATCTTAGCTCCAAACTTTATACAGGACAAAGCAGATGAGTTTGGCTCCTAGACTGAAATTCAAGTCATCTCTAATTCTGAAAATCTGTAATGTGGTTTTCAATGCTTCCTTTTTGATGCAGCTAACATCCCTAAAAGCTTTGGTCTAAAACAAAAGGAATCAAAACCTTTCAAAACCCCAAAGAGGTGATAAATTAAAGCAGACATATTTTCAAAAGGGCAGGATTGCTTCCTTAGATGACACTGATGAAGAAGACTGGGTTCCCTGCTGGATGGTGATGAGACATATTTACAGCAGGTTGGAGGACTCATGGACTCCTCCTGCTGATGTGCAGCCCTTTGCTTCAGGCCCTTGGCAGGTGAGGGGAGGAGTTTCCAGTGAGAAGAGAAGAGTTGTATTTTTCAGGTGTTGTTCTGAGTAACAGCAGTGCCCTGTGACTGGTCTGGAGCCCCATGTCCTTTTGCTGTTGTCATCCCGGCCCTGCGTGGGTTGTGCAGTAGTGGCTTCCAGGAGCACTGTGGAACTGCAGGGCGGGGCTGGAGGTGCCGTGCCAGCTCCCTTGCTTTAACAAACACCTACAAATGAGCAGGGCCTTTGTGCTATAAAGCACTGCATGGGCAGGCAGAGGTGATGGGCTCCCTCTCTCCATCACTGAACTGGAGACTGCAGCGCTGCTGTCAAGCTGGGGAACAAATCTCCCACTGTTTCAGGTTGTTTGTGACTAGGTCATGGTGTTGTTGATCTGACCAGCACTGACCAGAGATATTGAAAAAGATGGACTCCAGCCCAGGAATTTGGAAGCTGAAATGCTCTGCGTCACTCAAAACACTGATTTGGGAATGCGGTGCAAGAAAAGCTAATCCTAATCCATGGCTCAGCACAGCAGTAATAGGCAGCTGCTAATGGATACTGGGGAGAAATGTGGATAGCCAAGTTTGGTCTTTCTGAGACATGTAGAACATTGTATTAGAGAGGAGAAACTCTGAAGTTTTTTTTGTCAGTATATTAAAAACCTGTTTGTTCATCATGTTTAGTCATTTAAAAGCTCCTGCAGGTTACAGAACATGGGCTCCTCATCCCAGTGCTGTCCCCATGAGGTTCAGAACCTTCTCATCAGAACGGCCTCAATTAAAACAGCAGCACCACTATCTGTAGATTACTGCTTTCCATCATTTATACTGTCTTATCTCTCTCTTCAGACTGGTTTTTAATTTTTATGTTTGCAATTATAAGTGATTTATAGGAAAATTCATTGCATGACCTGTCCAGAGTCATTAAATTCACCTAGGTTGAATAACCTGATGTTCACCTGGAAATAACCACATCAGAGACATTATCTCACTGAATTTTCAGCTAACTTAGAAGTATAGAGTTTATATTTTCTTCCTTTCTTTTTTTTTTCCCCTCTCAAATTTAGTGGTGGGGGAGGGAGGAACATTTTTTATTCATAAGAGATAATTAGCCAAGTCTGAAAGGTGTGCACTAATTACAGAATGCTGTATATCTCGTGTAGCTGATTGCAGCACAGGTTTCTGAATAGTGGGTATGATTTTTCCAAACACTGTTCAGTAATTTGAAATGTTATTAGGGGATTAACGTTCCATATGAAAAGCTAAACTAATACTTATACAGATTAGAGCAGCAAGTGGGCTACGAAGCTGTTGAGGCCATTATTTTGCAGGCTGCCATCACTGCCAAGGGCCGAGGAAAGTTCTGGATAACCATCCCAGCCAGGGGAATGTGCAGAGCACCATCCTCTGCTGCTCCTCATCCTTCCCACCTCTGCCAACACGGGGCAAGCTGATGGGCTCCACTTAGGAACATGACTCCCAAATGAAGAGGCACAGGAGAAAAGGTCTGGGGATTGTTTTGTGCTGCACAGTTCTGCTGTGGTTGCAAACCAAGCAAACCATGCTGATCTGGAGTTATTTAGAAACCAATCTTTGGGTAAAGGCTGTTATATGCTTACTGTTTTGAGCAAACTGAGCAGTACACATTTAAGTATCCATTTCAGCTTGCTTGACACGGGGTAAAGTTAGTTTTTGCATCAGTATTTTTAAACCCCATTAAGTAGCTTGCTTTGATTTACTGTTTTTGGTGGTAGGTAGTAGCTGTTGTTGATTCTTCTTCCCTCCTCCCCAGTCTTTATGCACTCTCTGTGTGACCTCTGATATTTTTCCAACACGTGGGAAATCTAACTGGATTCCTCCAAGCCAAAAGCATGAAGCTGTGCCTAGAGCTAAAGGCTTGCAGTTCCAGTGGAAACCTCCCATTCCCTGTGAAGGAGGCAACAGCAAATGCAGACCTACTTTTAAATGAAGGCCATGCAGCTGTGACCATGGAGAGTGGATGTGGGAGTATGTGGAGCAGGGGAAGGAAGCTCTTAGATTTCTCTGCTGAATAAATATGCACTTAAGTGTAAGGGCTCACACTGGGGCTGTAAAATGCACACTAATCAGGGGATGGAAAATACCTGTGGACAGTGTGTGCTTCTAGGGGAAATTTAACCTTGTTTTGGAAAAGAGAGGGATAAATGATAAAGTTTGCTCATCTTTTTGATTCTGTACCCTGGTTGAGTGTTAAATTCCAACACCTCCACCACACCCCAAAAAAAAATAAAACAGCCTTGCCATTGTTTTCAAAAATTACTTTTATGCAAAAATGTACTAATTGCATCGTATTATTTACACTGAGTTGTATTCTTTGTTATGGAAAGTACTTGGTCAATTCTTCATTAATAATTTAAAACAGATTTCATTATGACTTTTTTTCTCTGCCTTTTTGTCTTCATTTTAGATTCTTTGAGAGATCAACCAGCAGAGTTCTTCCTAGGAGGATTGCATCCTCTCTTTAACTAATATACAAATTATTTATTGAAAAGCAAATTATCTGTTCTCACATGTGCCCACCTTATTAACCAATGCTTCCTTTGCTTTGCTTTTCAGAGCTCTTTCTGTTTGTAAAATTATAGCTTCAGCCCCTCTGTTTGTGCTGATATATGATTGAATAGCTTATTGAATGCACTTTGTCCCCATTTCTGGAATATATTTGCTGTCCTAAATTTTTTAATGCATTTAGCTTCTAAAATGAAACTTGGGGAAATGGTTCTGAGCATCTCCACATCAGGTTCCCATTGCGTCCCTTTGTCTATCCTAGCAGTAATATCCTCTGAGATTTTCTCCTACAGGCATCTCTGAAACCCTTAATTGAACCACTAGTGTGCTTGTTTAAAGTGTTTCCCTCGCTTGGCTTTCTAAAATGATTTTTAAGCTTTCCCTACACACGTTTTCAGTTCCCCCAGCCTTTCCCTCAACTAATGGCATTATGATTGTCTCCTGCCTTCAGGGATCTCTCCTGAACTACCCGAACTTGTAAAGTGTCAGTGCAGACTTCTCTCAGTTTCTGCTCCCACTTTTATTTCTCTCTTGGATATCTGATGTGTGCTCTGTGGGCTCAGCTGTGAGTAGCTGTGCATCCTTTTTCAAGAGGAGAAAGGGGTGTGAGTCACTACCTTGCTCCCCTGCATGGGCTGCCACTGACAGGGAAAACATGTTGGACCAGGCATTAGCAGTGGATCAAGCAGTGAGTTCCTTTGACTGCTTATATCAGGATATGCCAAAACGGTACTTGCATCCTTAGCTGTCTAATCAGAGTCAGAAAACTCAGACTGAAGTGCCAGTGAAGCTTTCACGATACATGTAAAGCTTTCTGGTTTACATGTAAAGTCAAAGATTTGGAAAACCTTGTAGGAAAGATTAAGAAATACCTACAGAACACCCAGTAGGATGGTAATTTTAAATTGTTTCTCTTCTCAGTAGTTTATTTTTATCTAGAAAAAGCAAGAAAAACCCAATGCTATCATAGGCTTAAAAAAAATCCAAACCAGGAAAAAACCTCATACTGAGAGATTTTGACTGTCTGATTCACTTTTGGTTTTGTTTCATTTGGTTTAGCCTTTTTCTCTTAGTACTTGATCAAATCTTTCACTTCTGATATTCTATGGACGGGTTCAAAAGCAGTTTTGTTTGCCTTACATATTGCTCCATGTATCTGTCTTGAGCTATGCTGGCTTCTCTTGTCATTTTGACACTGATTTACTGGAATGAACTTATATTTTAAACTCTCTTACTGTTCTTTAAATGCCTTCCATTCCACATTAACATTTCTCAACAATAGTTAGTTCTAATTAGTTGTGTTTTTTTCCAGCCTGTTTGCAAATCTAGCACGATATCTTTTAAAAAAAACTTACTGAATATCAGACATTTTAAGAAAATAAGTGATCAAGTGACTTTGCTGCTGGTAAACAAACCATCTATGTTCTGTGCATGCTTGTACCCAAGAATTATTTATATGTCTAATAGTCATTTAACTCCTCAAGGAAAAATTTACTCCTATTTAAAGGTCTGCTGCAGACCTTTATCAGTGACCTATAGCAAGTAGAGTTCCAAAGGTTTATGAGTAGGTCATAGATTTCTCTTAGGGTGTTCTAAAAGAGCTCACATGTTCTGTCAGCAACTGAACCCCAAAAAAGCCTCCCACCGCATTGGGGTGGGGGAGAGAGCTGGAAGAGTAAAAGTGAGAAAAATCGTGGGTTTAGATAAAGACAGTTCAAAGGGGAAAGCAAAAGCAATCCACATAAGTAAAGCAAAGCAAGGAATTCATTCCCCCCTTCCAAAGGCTGGGCTGGTGCTCAGGGAAGCAGGGCTTCATCCCATAGGACAGTGACTTGGGGAAACAAACCCCACCACCCCAAACATCCCCCTCTTGCTCCTTCTTCCTCCAGCTCTGTACACTGAGCATGAGGCCACATGGTCTGGGACATCCCTTGGCTTGGCTGTCCCAGCTGTGGCCTCTCTCAGTTCCTTGTGCCCCCCCAAACCTCCTCTCTGCTGGGGTGGGTTGAAAGGCAGGAGGCTCTGTGTAAGCCCTGTGTAAGCTCTGCCCAGCAATAGCAAAAACATCCCTGAGTTATCAGCACTGACTCCAGCACAAATCCAAAGCACAGCCCCGTACCAGCTAGAATGGAAAAATCCTTCTATCCCAGTCAAAACCAGCACACATTCTTGTTTGGCATGTTTTGATGGCTTTCCAACTGCCCACAAATGTGTGTGCCTGTGTTTGTCTTGATCTTAAACAGGTTTTCAGTTTTTCTGAAAGCCAGAGCTGTACCAAGACAGCTTTATACTTTTCAATATATATTTGCATATATGTTAACATTTGTGTTCTGTTTTAAACCAAACAGCTGAATAATTTGCATCCTCATCTGTCTTTCATGTGCTGCTGCACAGACATCCTCTACATCCATATATCCTCTACAGCAGCAGAGATGTTTCATTCAGTGATTTTTTTTTTCTAGGAAGATTATTTACAAATTTAAAATAAATTTATTTTAAACAGTGCCTGTGGATGTAAATGAGCATAGGTACATTGAAAGAGAGAGAGAGAATATCATGTTTAGAACCGTACAATTAATAGGAGCTGAAGTTTGATGCATTCGTGGTGTGCCATTCTTATCCATGTGATTATTTTCTCTCTCTCTTGTCTGCTATTTCTTCATGGTTTGGTGCTCTTGAGGTATGAATTTTAGTCAAATAAAGATAAACCCATGGTTGTTTTATTACTTGTATCACTGTAATTCTTAGGAATCCATGTCATGAGGCATAATTTCACTGTCCTAAACACTGCAGCAGTGCTGAACCAGAAGAGATTGCTGAAGAAATAACAGCACAAGAGAGAGGAAAGCACAGGGGTGGAGGCAAAGGGAGGAATGCACAGCCCAAGTTCAACACCCTGGATGGGACTGCTGGGACAGCTGGGAGTGCCAGGAAGTTTCTTCCTCCCCACTCTCTGCAAGATCAGTTGCTCTGTTGGATCTTCCTTTCTTCCCCTCTGTTTTGTCTTGCTGATAGAAGAAACGTAATTAATGTGCTCATTGGCAGTTATATTCTTAAAAGATGTTGAGGAGAGCATTGGGAGCTAACTAGAACTTTAGTAAACCCCCTGAACTATGAGGAGCATGGGAGCATACATACTATTTTTGGCTTCTATTTGGCCTTTTAAAAAATAACTGTGTTGTAGGTGAACAACAGTAAAGAAACCTTCAGCAGTGGGTGAGAGATCAGTGATATTGGGGACTGTGAGGATTTTGCAGGTGAAGATGAGTTCCATTGAATTGGATGGACTGGAGGGAGTATTGGCTCTGCTTTGCAGTGTTGCTGGGAGCTGTGCATTCAGGAAAAAAACACTGTAGTAATAAAGTTATGAGTGACGAGGGACTGCCTGGCTTAGCTGTGACCATGAACAGGAGCGGTCTTGTATGAAAAGAACCTGCAGGACTTCAAAGATTGCATTTCAGGTTTGCATGGAGTTTTAAGGGAAGCACAAGTGCAGTTTGATCAAAGCAAACAGTGATACCTTGTCTGAGCAAACATTTACAGTAAATTGGCTTTCATTTTGGTTTTAATGTTACTCAGATTTTTAAGGGGATTTCATCTGTGCAGAGGCTTGATTTCCAGGTTTGATTGGAGAGCAGCTGGACAAGGAAAATCCTTCTCCCTTCTGCACTGTTGCTGTCTATATATCCCCATCTTTGTGCCTGCTTCTTCTACCCCAAGCCTTAATACCAATTTCATAACACTTAAGTGACCTTCTAACTGTGGTCTTCGGCTTATTTCCTACACTCCAGCAGCTCAGGGAGATACAAGGATGACACATGAATGAGCACACCCTTGAGAAAAGAGGATTTTTGGATAAAAGAGCTGTGACAATCTCAGCAAGAAAACTGCCTTGCTCGATTTCTCTGTGTTGTAACACGGTACCAAAGAAATGCTTGACACAACTCTCACATTACCTTTCTTCCCAAACAACCTGCAGAACCTGCAATTTAGGCAAAGTACTCAGATTAAAGAAGCACCACCACTGCTCCTGAAGTTGCTATGAATGAGAATTTTGAGCTTTCCTACCTGCACTGTGCAGCCTCGTCCCTGTGCCTTATTACAGCTTCATTGAGCTCCTTTGTGGCTGTAAGAAATGACAGTGACTCCTTGTGTCACTGCTGAGTGGAACTGAGGAGGCAGCTCAGCTCTGAGAATCTCCAGGCAGCAAAAAACAAACAAACAAAAAAGGCATAACAGGGAAGGGATAAGCACAGTTCTGGTAGTGCAGGAATGGCTTTTATCTGGGGTTGTTCTGAGTTTTACCACAAGCTGGGAGGGATGGTACAGAACTGAAGAGGGTATAGGAGATCTGAGGCTTTGCTTGCCCTCCACAAACCTGTCACAGTCGGCTATGATTTGTCCCTTTGACTTAAAAATTTGCTCACAATGCGTATAATCTTTTCCCATTACACATAATTTTTAATTTCATTTTAAAATACATGTTTGGAGATAGTGGAACCCTGTCTACAAAGCACACCTAAAATTTCAGCATGCAAGTGAGTGTAAAACATTTGATTTGATGCTGTTCAAACCAATGCTTGTTAACAGCATGGCATACAGGTAGACAAAGTATAAAAATATGGTGTAATGCAGTGGAATGAAAAACTATCTTTCCAGTTCTATTCTGAGAAAGCAGCAAAAATAGCCCAATGTCAAATGCTATTTGAATATCACTTCTTAACATGTCTGGTACACTTATTCTTTATGTGAGTCCACTGCTACCTTGCTTATGCTGCAAAAATTAAAAAATATCTATATTAAATTTATTTTTTTTCTTGCCTCTAGGTGTACCAAATTAGTTTCCTGGTTTCATCCCCAACTCCTTATGGTTTTTTGCATTGACTAATCGATGGCATTCCTACTTTTGTGTGTTGTAGAGGAGAATTAGAAGTTGATAGCTCCATATACTGCTTACAAATCCGTGTCTCTCTGGAGGAGAATGAATCCCACGCAGTTTCACTTCTTGCCAAACTGAGAGAAGGAATTGTGGCACTGCTACATCTGCTCTGACACCAGAGCTGGACAAGCAGCAGCAGTAAGAAAGCAACATGAAAAGCCTCTCTGTAAAGCCTGTGAGAGGTCAGATTTTATTCTGCCCTCTCAACGTGCAGTTACCAGCAAAGCAAGCAGCTAAATGGGAGAATAAGGTATTTGACACTCCACATATATTCAAATTAAGCAGCATTTTTAGCTAAATTAGTAGATCTGTACAATGTGGTAGGACTGTCTGGCTATACTGTCCCTAACCTTTAGCCACAGCTGGGACTGCAGGCTTGAGTTACGTGCTGACAGTGAGCACACTGCCTCGCTGACTTCTTTTGACGTTTGATGTCCGGTTACTTTCAGTGATTTGCAAAGCTGACATTTCCCTTTAGTGAAAACGAAACCCCTTTCTGCCGTATTACCCAGGTATTTTTAACACAGCAGGCAGTACTGAAAAGCAGAGAAAAGAGGTTCTTCCTGAACCTGGGGAAGGGGTCTTGTTGCAGATATGAGGGGTGAAAGGAGCTGGAGTATAAACCAGGACTGGACCCCAGATTAGTACAGTTGTGGTCAGAGGTTTATTTCTATTTATTTGTCATGCTATAAATGCCATACAACTGTTCTGTTCCATAGCAGTTATTCTTCTGATATTGAAATATTTTCTTTCCTTATGGTGGAGCATATCTGATTGAGCCAATTTATACTGACAGCTTTCCTAAGTTAACTTCTCTGTGAATTCCCAGTTCATTTAATATATTTTCCTCATCCTTCCCACATTTGAGTTACCTTTGTTCTGTGTCTGAAGGATAGGAAGCTGATAGTTATTTTATATTTATATTTCAAGGCTGCTTAATGTGTAATGAGGCTGAATGTGTTGTAAAAGCTTCAGAACGCTCAGGCTGGTTAATATTTCATGCCGATCTACAGAGACAACTATATTGATCTTTTAAGCATCTGCTAAACAAGACAAGGAATAAATTAGATTTTGGTCAGTTTGATTTGGCTGGTGAGTTAAATAGCTTTTAGAGCATTATCACCTTTTAAAATGTTTTGTTTCCAGTTGAATAAAGTAGATTTTAAAGGCAGTATTTCAAGTCGTTCTAAATATTTACATCAGTACAAGCCTAGAAAATTCTTGCATTTGTGGAGTTTTTTTTGATTGTTTGTTTAACTATACTTTGCTGCATCCAGTTTGGAGCAGATGTAACAGCTGGGAAAACTTCATTTCTTTAGCAGAAAACATTTAGAAATTATCAGTGATTTGGGGAGGTTTGGGGGTCCCCAGAGAAGCTTTTGGTTTTGTTATATTCTAGGACACCTCTCCAGCCACTCTTTTTGCTTCCTTCCTGCTGCCTGTGGAATTTCCTTGTGAATTCACCCTTTAAAAAAGATGCTCCCTATGATTTTAAAATGTCTCATCGACAGCTACCATGGAAAGATTTCAGAAGTTTTGGCCATCTGAATTCTGTTGCACTTGTCATTTGAGGAGTTCTTAACCAGCATTCTTTCCTTTTGTGTCCCAGCAACCAAAGCCCTGTGTGATGCAGTGAAAGCCATATTTAAATTTAAAGCTGGAGGGGGGCATTGGGAGTAATTTGGAGGGATGTATCTGACCTGTCCATCTCATCAGTACTGTATTTTGTATGTCTGTATTATCTTACAGCTGATCTAATGATAAAAGCCCATACCCACTTTTATTTTCTTCCTGAAACATTAAATTTCACTGTCTTTTATCCAGACAGGAGGTATGTCCTGAGAAGTCCTGAGAACATTGGGCTCTTGAGAGTTCAGTAAGTTCAGTAATTTTGAAAACAAGGTATGTTTTCAAAAGCTATTCTAATTTTTCATCTGTAGTACCTCCATTGGTCCTGAATAGACTGTCAGGCTATTCCCATATAAAGAAAATATTTCCTAAGCATCTCAATGCATATCTGAATTCTTGTTGATACAATAAAACATTATCATTTCTAATGTATGTGTCACCCTTAATTAGCGCTCAGATTCAGGATCATGCCATGACTTGTTCTATGCAGCTATTCTGGAATTTCAGCTATGTGGTAGTTTCAGTCCACAAAGGTGGCCAACTTTACAAATGAGGCCAACTAAGAAACACTTAAAAGTACTAAAACTTCAAAAGTTAGCCAATCAGACCATATTTGGAGCCTTTATGATTATGAAATAAATCCTTTCACACGGAAAATAACTGATATGCAGTCTATGAAACTGAGCTCTGCTGCCTCTGTTGCCCTCAGAGCCAACACTTGTGCTAAGGATGGATATCCCTTACTTATCAATAGGAATACACGCACAGAATTGTATTCTTGTCACTGGCACAGTGAAGAAATGTTTTCTTTTATCCTGTGGAGAGGCAGAATGCAGAGGTGAAATCACCTGATGTGCCACGTACTCATGTGTGCCCCTTGTTCACTGTTTCACCCTAAGGGAAAGCTGGGAACTCGTTCCTCTGAGGTTGCTTTGGAATCTATCATGGCTGGGATAATCCATACAGCACTCGAGTCTCAGGGACATCAGCCTGAAACTTCAGTGGAAAATTATCCTAAATTGTCCCTTCATAATTAGTGAATATGGTTAATATGCTCCTTGCTGGAACACAGTGCACATTAAATTGGAAAAGAGAAATATTGGATGCTTCCAAATGCTTCACTATAGGCCAAGTCAGGTTTTGCAAAATTTCTAGTTATGAAATCTTTCCTGTAGCTCCTTCTGTCACTCTGTAAAACTCACTTCTGCTAGAGTGATGCCACCATGACTCAACAAAATGCCTCAGGCTCCTTGAGCAGACCACTAAGACTTTACCCACTGTCTTCCATGAACTAGGCTTATACCCCAAGTATCTCACAGGAGTATGAATCAGTCTAAATTCCTAAATTCCATGAACTAGACTTACACCCTACCATTCTCACGGGAGTATGAATCAGTTTAAATTTCTAAATTCCATGAACTAGGCTTACACCCTAACATTCTCACTGGAGTATGAATCAGTCTGAATTCCTAAATGTTAGTGCTCAGTAGCAGTAAGGAGATCAGGATCTGAGGTTGTAGGGTTATTTCTGAACTCATGTCCCAGCACCCCTTTGTTCTGCTTGCCTTTGGGTAGCCAAGACTAGAACTTAGACCAGTTATGGTCCTTAGAGCCAGGAGTTCATGTTAATTTCACTGGGACCAGATCAGCTTCTGCACTGCAAATAGCAAAGCATTATGCAACGGTTGTAAGGTACTTGTGTAAGGAGTGCAGGATGGGCTGAGATCTCCTTTCCTCTGGGAGTTATGTGCAGCACCTTTTATTGGAATGGGAGGCAGATTCAACCCGGTTGAATCGTTAAATGGAATTGTAAGACAATGAACATTAGCCACTTAGCTCATTTCATAAATTCCAATAATTAAAACTGCATGGGCAATATTAATGGCTATTCCAGGTCTCTAAGTAAGAAAAATGCACCTTTGATGTATGGCGGCACAGACAGAGTGAAAACACTGAGTTAATGGAGGATCTATGTAATAAGTTACCATACAGAACCTGCAGTTGGAAATATATAAACACGCTTCCCAACAGAATTTCACTGTGTCACAATTGATTAAGAAAATCGGCAATAACTGACAAGATAGGCACAAAATGGATTTCCATGTTGCTGGGATGAAGTATGGCTCCCAGCAATTAATGGTTTTAGTCATATTAAGCAGATAAATAATGCTATCTGACATTACAGTATTTCACATTACACTAAAATTTTGTAACGTTTGCTCATAATATGAGTTGAAATATGTTACCTAGGAAAAAAAAATGTTATCTCTGGAACAGTCAAACCCCATTAGAAACCTTAGGCTTGAAAAATCACAATGTTAACAGTTATATCCCCTAGCAAAGGTTTGCTTTCCTTAAATAGTGTTAAATTTAAACCTAGAAGCTCTAGTCTGTTTTGGAGTTACTCTTCCATAGTGCATTGAGCTTGAAAGGGAAATTTAGTGCATGGAATATACTGTGCCATTACTGAATGTTGGTAAGACAAACACCATGAAGAACTGCAGAAAGGGGAGCCTTTACAATGAAAACAAATCAGGGATACTTATGTTCTCTAACACTCTTTCTACATTCTGCTTTATTAAAAACCTCCTAATATTAATATGACCCCATTACTGCTAAGTAATTTGATTATTTTAAACCTCATTCTAATTGGCATGTTTGCCTTCTTCCTCGATGGATATATGCTACCTGAGTACCATTCCTTTGGGAAAAAAAGAAAAGCTTTTTATGGATCAACATTTTCAGTTACTGCTTGCATGAAAAACTCCTCTGATTTCAGCATTCTTCCTCATATAAGCGCAGTTTTATCCTGGAAAATACCAGTGTGTTCCAAGCAGTAAGAGGAACCAAGAACAAATATGAGACCAGGATTTTTCTCTTGCGTGCCGCTAATTCTGTTCCAAATTCATTTAGTAATGCGGAAGAAAATGTGATTGCTTGTCAAAGCACAGATGTGGTTTTTTGTTGGGACAGTGCACAGTGCATTCAGAAGTGTCATGTTTAGCTGAGGGCAACAATGCTTAGTGTCTCAGCACCCAGCTCCCACTGAATTTCAACAAGAGTGAGCAAACAACCTTCCCCTGGGCTCCAGTGAAAATCCTTGGCTTAGTATCCAGGCTGAGCTGCAGTTTCAGTTGCAGGAAACAAGCATTTTTTGGAGGTCTTTTAAGGTATTGTTTCCTGAAACAGAAGATAATATGAGTATATAGAGAGTACTGAAAATCTGTTAGTAAAATATGTTAGTTTGATAAAGATTGTCAGGATTATTGAGTACAATAAACCTTTCAAAATCCAAGCCATAAACAAAATATATAATCATTTACAACTGTCAAGATACAATTTCATTGCTTCTCAGATAACACTGCATTTAGGCTTTCATTTAACTTGAGGGTACTGTAAAAGCAAAACCAGTTCACTTTTATGACATTTGGCCTACTGCATCTTGGTGGGAGAGGTAGAGATTTTTCAGAGACATTGCTGGCAATGTCATGAGAAATGCACCCCAAAAGCTTAGTAGTGGTGCCAGCAAGCACATGAAATCTCTGTCAGAGTCAGCATTCCAGATTTAATTATCTTCAACTGCAAGATGTAAAATATTCTGCCACAGCTCTTCTATGACCTTATAAAAATGACACAGTTTACAGAGGTCACAGTTCTGCATTGTCTCCTGATGATTTTCACAAATGTGTTGAACTGCACTGAAGTATCTCACATCCTGGGAGTCTCAAAGCTCCTTCTGGATGGTTATGGGACCAGCATGTGATGTTTTACACCACACCTTCCAAGAACCTCCCAGAGAATGCTGCTGTGGAGCCCTGATCTCGCAGTATCAGTGTCCAGAACACATCCTAACTACAGCAACTATGAATACTGCACTTCTTTTTGACTTCTTTTTTTTCACGAGGTGAAAAAGAACAGGTGGTACTGTATGCCATTCCCAGATGCTCTTGGAAATGACCACCCCAGTGCTTTGGGAACTACTGGCTTTAGAGGCTTGGTTTGTGCTTTCACATCATCTTTCTGCTAATCTGTGTTAGTGTTACTGCATCTTCACAGTATCAAAAAGAAGTATTGGTTTTATTGTGCTTATTTTAAAACCAGTACATTTAAAACCAACCAAACTTAGATAAATTGGGGGTATAAAAATATACATGTAACAACTCACAGTACACAGTAAAAAACAAAGCACCTATGTGGAAAGCTCCCTCCCGTTTTTGGAAGGAGAGCTGTCTTTAGAGTTGCTTCAGTAACATGTACTTACACATATATACAAACAAAGCCTGAACTTCAGCCACAAAAAATCTGTCCCCTTATGCAGCAGAGGAGACAGAAGGCCCAGAGGGGTGATGTGTCTCATTCTTTCTCCATCACAGAGCTGCTGCCATTCACACTGCGTGAACAGGAGTAGGGCTCGGGTAACGTGTGAAAAGCAGGAGATAAATTATGCTCCATGTGGCACAATTCCTCCCTGGAAACAGCAAAGCCAAGGGCCCACAAACAGTTGCACCCTGCTGTCAGCAGGAGCAGCTGCCACGCTGGACTATGCATCCCTGGCTGGGAATGCTGGGGTCAGGGACAAGGGCCGCCTGTGCATCTTGTAAAGCAGGAGCCTGGGGGCTTGCTGGACACTCCTGCAGCACCACTGACCCAACGGGGACACAGAAACTGTGTGGAGACAAACTGCCATCAAACTCTTCTCTGGACAGGAGGCTCAGAGGGTTACCTTTGAACTGTAACAAGCTATTTAAAAAGACAACTAAATAACTTAAGTCAGTTTAAACATTAGGTTTCTAATCCTAGGTGCATTTCACTATGGCAAAGTGGGTATTTGAAGAAAATACTTGGCTATTAAAGATCTTAGCAATATTTTTAGAAGTGCCTTTCCCATGCCATGCTCTAACCTTTTCAGAAAAGTTACCTTATTTTTTCAAAAATAGAACTGTAGTATTTAACCATGTGAAAAGAGTAAAAAAGCTATTTCTATGTGGTTTCTGAGGTAATAAGCTGGCATGTTAAAAACAATATTAACGCAGTAACAAATTCATTCAGTTGTGAGTATCCCTTGCCCATCTTCCTTCTAAAAGGGGATGGACACGGTGATTTCAGTAAAGCAGAGGAAAGATGTGTGGCACACTGGGTGTGCATTGTATCACAGTTCATCGTGGTTTCTGGTGAGGTCCTCCCCATAATTAGTAGCTTGACTTCCAACGAACATATTCCAGTTGTCTAGAATCTCCTCTTTAGTTAGTTTTTGATCCTGATAGGAGGAAAAAAAACCCTCTGTAAGAATATTTTCAAAATTAAGTCAAAGATACACCAGCACAGACTTACAAGAGCCCTGGGAAACAGACAGTTGTTTAGAGCAGCAGAGTGCAATCTTTTGTAGCAGGTTCAGCAATCATTTGTAGCAGTCCCAGGGAGTGAAATTTGGACCTCTGAGGAAGACAGAAGTCCCACAGGCTTCAGTTGGGTCAAACTGCTAATTGAAAGCTCTTTGGAACGAACTCACTGCCAAGCTTTAGGTTAACAGCAGATTACCTGGTAATCCAGGTAAGCAGTTCTGCCCTGTGGTTTGGTGCATCTTCCTGATGGTAAAAACGAAAATCCTCTGGTGCACTTTGTGGAAGATGGTTGCTTATGTTAGCAATTTACACTTTCTGTGTTAAGAGTATTTTGGCTTTTGGGTTGGCTTTTAGGTTCCAACTTTGCTTGCATTACACTTCTGAAGATCTCCATCTGAAATTCACTGTCCCACATCAGAGTGTTTAAGTGAAAGAGATGTGCCTGAACATAGAACTGAGAGTGGTTCTGCTACCTCTACATTTAGATACAGGGGGTATCTAAATGTAGCTTTATTTTCCTCTTTTAGTCTACATTAACATACAAAAGTCACAACCACTCTTAAAGGAAAAAGAGTATTTTTGCTGTGCCCAGGCTTAAGATGATAGTTTCTTATCTCACCTAATGGAAGCCAGGTGAACTTTCAGAGCTGGTAAACTGTATTTTAATTTTACTTTGTGATTCTAACACTACCAACTGAAACTGGCATGGAAACATTAACCCACTAGCAATTCAAGCCTCTGAAGAAAAGTTATTAGAAATAAATTCTTGCAAGCTGGTATTTAAAAAAACCCACAGCACCTTCTATAACTTCTTTAAAAACTATACTGAAACACTACATACCTTGTCTACATCAGATTCGTAGACTAAGTGCCTGGCTTCAGCTAGTGCATGGTCATAGTCTTGGGGAAGGATCCAGTGCTGGATCTCATCTTTGTCCATCTTTCCATCCTTGTTGAGATCACGAAAATCTGCAAACTGCTCACGCTCTGTAATCACCCAGTCAGGCTCTGGTCCCCCCTCTTCGTTTGCAAACATATCAGCTGAAGAGGAAATAAGAGTCTTACTTGAGTCCTATTTACTTTGCAAATTAAGCACAAACTAAAGATATTTGCACAGTTCTCCTCAGAGGAGACTGAACTCTTCACTCTTTGCACAGTGTCTCTTTACAGAAGAAATTTTGGGTGTAAACAGAGTCGTGTATCTTCTCTCAGGCCTGTTTCTTCACTGCTGCTGGGGCTAACAGGAGAGGTGAACCTGTTCAAAGGCCATCAGCTGCTCAATTTCAGAATGAACAAAATCCTCTAAGGATCTTTGGTTAAATAGCAGTCATAAGCTTTAGTGCTAGGCTCAGTCACATGGGGATAAAGGAACTCAGCTATTTTATCTTGTCCCTGCCAGCAAATGTCTTTGTGGATAAGATCAGACTCCAGCCAGCAGAGAATGATTAAAGGAAAAAAGGCACAGGGGGAATTTAGGCAAACAAAAATTGCTAAATGGAACTTGCATGCTTTTGTATAGCTTTCAGAGTAGTCTGTGAAAGAGACATTCAGCTTAGTAGATCAGTTCTCTTTTAACCATGCAGTGCTGTAGCACATTCCAGCAGAAGACACTATTCCATAAGGACAGAGCTGCAGAAGTCATGGATCATGGTGCATTCTGTGAGGAACCACAGGCACAGGGCACTTGTCACCCACAGGTGCCTGGGGAGGGAGCACTGTTTGTGACACAGGATGCACAGATTACACACATCAGCTGCTCCGTGCATCAGACCCATGCTACATTTTGGAAGCATTGCTAGGACCACACCACAGCGGCAGCTGTTTTCTGCATAAACAGGAGAGTGGCAGTGATTATTAAAACCAAGTGACTTGTAACTGTTCTTTACATCAGAGGCCTTTCCAAATGATGTCTGTTCATGTCATTCTTCTGGTCACTGTGGCAAATCCTTTCCTGCTCACCAGGACAAGCCTTCCACTTGTCTATTTAGAATTAAAGCCTGCTTTGTGATACTATTCCTCTCCTCTCCAATGCCTTTTGGGTTTGGTTTTCAAGGATGTACCAAGGAAAAGTGTACCCACATGGATGGGGCTGGCTGGTATCTGTGGCAAACATAAATGCTGAATTCAAAGGCAGGAATAACCCCCTGACCCTGCAGTGTGAGTGTGTACACTGGGCTGAGGTTCTCCATTGTCACTGTCCGCAGTGTCCCTGAAATACTCTGTTACCTGCCCATGCACAGGGAGAATTTAATCCTCTCTGCTCAACATCTGTCTAGGTATTTTGCTCTGCTGCTTGTAAATCTAAACCAAATTCTGTAAAAGACGAAACAGGAGGAAAGAAGGAAAAGGAGGGTGGGATCATTCTATAAGCTTCAGCAAATCTCCCCAACAAATACTCCATCTAGAGACTGAAATTTTTGGACTTCTTTTTGCTGTTCCTTATAGACTAGCAGAGAAGAGATTTCATTTTGTGCTGGTTTCTTAATCCCAACTTCATCAAAATTTTTAAAAAATTACACGAGAAAAAAGGAAGTAGGAATATTTTAAGCATAGTTTGCTCAACTCATGAAGAAAACTTCAGACAACACATTCACTTTCTTTTTTCATTTTTTAAAGCGCAAATTATATTGTTTATTTGAAGCAACTGACACGTCCTGTCAATTTGATTTTTATCATCCTTGCCAATGTGGGGTGATCGTGACTAGAACATTCTATGTTCCTATCTATAGAAGACAAGAAAAACCAGCATTCACACGGTAACAAATGTTGACAATTACCTTATAATTATATGTAGGTAATGTCACTGAATGAACTGAAATTACTGTGGAAATTATGCTGCTCTGTTATTTCAGTCATAGATGAATAGCATTCACTTTCTGGGCTAAATATAATTTACAAGGAACAGAACCCCCTGCCATTAATTAGCGTGTGTATATTGTTCCTGATTCTATGTGAAGTGATCTTTACAGCACCACTAGAAACAGAAAGATTCATCTAACTTTGCACTAATGCCTTCTAAGTGCTACTTTCTGGATTTAAAACTCATCAAAATATAATGGTATCATCACTGCAGAAGTATGGGCTTTACTTACTAATTAAATTAGGAAAAAAATCCTAGTAGGAACAAAGTGAATTTTCTCTTTTTGCTTGCCAGATGTTTGGGATATTTGAGGACCATCCAAACTTAGGAAAACATTAATTCATTTTCTGATCGTCCTGCATTTCTAAACAATACCTTCAAACATTACGGTTTAATATACAGAGAATATCCCTGCCATAAAAAATATTATTCCAGATTATCTTCTTTTGTTCTCATATAACTCTTGGCTGAGTTAAATGAGAACAAAAGGAGAATTTTGTGCTGTGAAGTGTGAGGAACTTTTCCTGATCATGATGCCATCTACATAAAAATGAAATTAAACTTTCTGGGTTGGATGGTTGGTATAAAATAGCTGAACTGGAACACAGAACTGTTCATCTCTGGGTTATTAATGATAATGCAAATTTGAGAGAAGATGGAAAAATGGACTGGAGACTACACAAGAAAAAAGTAACACTTACCAATGTACTCATCTTGATCCACAAAACCATCCTCGTTTTTGTCTATGTCTTCTAAGGTTTCCTGGAAAACAATTTTGCATGAAAGTAATCAATAAAAAACTGAGAGTTCTGCCCATCTGCCTTTTGATCATTTTATGTTCTGAGGCCTTGACCTGCCCCTGTGTACAAGGGAATGTATTCTCACTAAGTCTGGTGTGACTGTTGTTTACACCGTGAATATCCAAATATCCTTTCATGTTGGAAAAATTCCATATGAATGAACCGCTTAAGTTAGGGGCAGATACCAGCCTGCATTAAACACTCAGCTGCTGCATGTCAGCACAACTTCCTTTCATTCTGGTTTAAGTCCAAGCCCCAAGATTGTTTCTTGATTCCATTGAGGAGCTAAGTGCACTTAACAAGCCTTTCTTATATGGAGAGTTCTCAACCAAGTGGGAATAATAGCACTCTTTTCTGCTCCCCATTTTGCTATTATGTGTGTGCCTCTTTCTAAACTCTGCCTGGAAAGGTAAGAGAATACTTCAAAGTTCATCCATAAAGATAGGAAACAATGGCATTGATTTTGCTTTGCTTACTAAGACAACGATGTTTTTCATGTGCTCAAACTCCTCTGGGTGGAGGAAAGCAGTGAATTCTTCCCGAGTGGCAGCCAAGTCTCCATCCAGGTCTGCAGCTTTGAATCGTCTTTCATCTCTGGGAAGCATTTTCTTAAAACTGTGCTGATCAGTTGCATCTTGGAATTCCTCTGGATTTTCTGCAAACGAATCAAGATGACCTCAGAAATGTTTCCTTTTAAAACATACTAGCAAAACAAAGCTGTTTGAGTCTAGAAACAAAAGGCTAATTGGCAGAATACCTGTTGTTCCAAATGGAACTTCTCTTCCCCACGAAGTTTTAAATTCAGGGGTCAAGTATTTGGTTTGATTTTTAAAGGTGTCGGTAGCAGAGGAACATTTCTGAGCAAGCCTTCTGCTGCAATCCAGAACAATGGATTTTGCAGTATTGTATATTATCCCTCAGAGATTTTTTTAATCTCCCTTTACAAGCACCACTTAGGCAGTATGTGGGCTAGACTTCATTCACAGAAGTTTTCTTCTTTAGCAACCAGTATGATCCACACAACTTCTGAGTTTCAAGAAGAGCAAACCAAGGAAACGTGGTTTCAGAAGGTGGCAGACTGACTGAAATTATCTCAGTGCTACGCCTCTGCTACAGGGAACCTAATAATTATTTTCTGTTTAAAACAATGACATTTTTGAGGGTGCTGCGTGGCATAAAAGGAATGGTATTTGATAAAATTTTTTAGATAGGATCATTAAAGTGACTTTGAAAATGAAAAATACTCATAACAATTTCACAATCTGCATGTTGGGAGACAAACACAGGTGAAAAAGGCTAAATCAGGAATTACAGATGGGAATTTTAAGTATTCATTAAAACAAGCCCACAGTGCTGCTCTCCAAATCTTAGGGCTTAGAGGGAGCAAGGACAAAGGGCTGAGAAGGGTTTCAGGGATAATTCTGAAGGGACTGAGTGTCCAATATTTCCTACCAGAAATGTAACAAGCTCCATTTTAATCTAAGGTACACTTTGGAATTATTACTGCTACAGGAAGCTTGCTCTAGAAACTGCCTCTGTGGTAGGTAAATATTGTCTTCTCATTTCCAGTAAGTATAAGTGTCAATTAATACTGATTTGTTGCTCTGTCACTATTGCCCTTTAGCTTAAGTGATCTCTTCTCCTCTTCTTCCTTCATTAACTTATAAAAGCAAAGGGAACGTGGAGGGGGGCGGGGAGAACTCAGGTATATTTTTTAATAAATGTTTCTTTTGCCTGGTTTGTTAAGAATTTTCATCTGCAGTTGATCACAGTCTGAAGCGTGTTATTCTGCAAGAATGATTTTAATCAATAACTTTGCTATAGCTTAGACACAGACTAAATTTTTAACATCTAGACTGAAGATTTTAGAGACTAAATTCACAAATACAGTTAATTAGACAATATATATATTATTTTTTAATTAAAGTACCCTTTTTAATGTTATAAAATGATATATTTCTAAGTGGAAGAGACTTTAATTCAACTGTGTCAGTATATTTAATGATACCTCTACAAAACCTTATCTGTGTGCTGGTGACCCATGTGCAAAGGGCTGTAATAAATAACTAAAAAGTGCTTTTGACCTCTGAGCATCTATAAAATTTAATGTGGGCTTCAAGAGCCCTAAATGTGACACCAAACTCCTGTTAACTGTAAAGCAAGAAGTCATATTTCATAATCTCAAAAATTCTTGATCATACAATCTGAAGATATTCTCTTACCTAAATAATAACCATATGTGGCTTGTTTGTATTCTTCCCAGGCAATTTTATCATCCTTGTTTAGATCATAGTCTTTCCAAACTTTAGCCACATTTTCATAGATGTAGCGTTTCTGCACTCGTTTAATCCAGGTTTTTAATTCCTCTGTTGTGATATAGCCATCCTTGTTGTCATCTATTCTATCCACAATCTTTCTGTAAAAAGAGATCAGCATCTTTAAGAGCTGGCAAAAAAACAACCTGCATGTCAGGCCAATTTTAGTAATCTTTATCTGGCCCTGATTTTCCACAGAAATGCAGTGCCCCAAACTCATAAAGCTGTCCTACTGGTTAAGGCTTTCCTGCATTTTACACACCGTCTTAAGCAATATGTCATTTTCTTTTTTACAAATCATCTTAAGGAATATGTTTCTGTTCATTTTTCAGCATTGCTACAAATAATTCTAAGGGAACTTGCACAACCAAAATTAGTGAGCAGAGAATACTTGGCTTTCTTAGGTTGTGTCTACTATTTTAGGGGAACCATTCCTCACTGCCCATAGGGAGTGGCCATGCTGGCTCAGAGCAGGGGACACCAATTTCACTTCAGGACAAAGCCCATTCTCAAACTTGGCAGAGGCAACCAGGGCAAAACTCCAGGACTTGGTGGACACTGCAGTTTCTCCTCTGCCTTTCCAGCAGGCTGACACCAGGGTGAAGTGAGATATATGGCTGAGCAAGGCAGGGGATGTACACCAGGTACAGTCTCCCCTTCCATGCCTGTCCCTGCACTTGTTTCTCTTCTGTCATTCCCAATGAAAGCCACTATTGCTGGTGTTGCCAGGAATGCCTGTTAATCACTAAAGCAATATCATGACTGCAGCAGGTCTCCAGCCACTGCTGGCATCTGGGCTCTAAATCTCTGTCCACGGTAAAGCTGCCAGCCTCGAGTGCTGTTGAAATCAGGAGGACTGACAGGTCCTGGTGTACTCGCAGGGAAACCTCCAGCTTTGAAACATTCTGCACACAGCTCCCGTTTAAAAAAAAAAAAAAAAAGAAAGAAAATAGGACAACGCTCTCTCTACCATTTAGTTTCTCTGCAAATAATCTCTGTGCAGTTGATAAACTCCACCATTTTGGGGCTGAGCTTCTGTAAAACTGCCTTCTGTCCTTGCTCTTGGCATTGGGGCATCTCTGGCACATCCAGACTGGCTTTGGGTACATCAGCACCCCTCACCCTGCTCATGAGGTGTCTGTCTGCAGGTGCTCTGTGCCAGTGGCCAGCTCATGCCATGCCTATGGAATACTGATGTGCCCCTGGAATAAAGGGGTAAGAGCTGGAAATGACTATTTAAATCCTGACCTGACACTGAACAGGTGAGCTCCTTAAACCTCCAGGCAGCCACAGGACACAGGGAAAAGATCTGCACTTTTAAACATTCTGAAAAAAATTCCACGACAAACCCAGTCAACTGGAACTGCTCAAGTAGTGAAGTAATGTCTCTTCGCAAGCCTTTGTTACAAAAGTGGTTGCTGAAATAACTGCAGCAGCTTCTGCTGAACTTCCAGCAATCTTGTGTGAGTCTGACAGTATCAGATTGAATTTATAAACATGCTATTTCTGAGTTACAGGGCAAAAAAGGGGCTGCTGAATTTCCTCTCTGAGTTAGTAAAGTGTTCAGAAAACTTTTCTCTTTTGTATCAATCGTCAATGGTCCCTTTCCCTTCACAACTGACTGTCACCAGATTTTCCCCACAATGGATTTGATTTCCTTTGTTTATCTGTTTTCTTCTACTGCTAATGTATTAAATTATTATGCCAGTAGCTCTTGGCAATGTGTAACATGAAAGAAGTCAGGACTGTGTACCAGAAAATGCTTCATGCCTCCTCCTTTTCACCTGTTTTTACAGGTCCATTGCATCCATGTGCACTATTCAACCCCACACCTCAGCTGAAGCAATGGGGACAATGGAGCAGTCTTGCCTGCAGGCTCCCGAAGTCTCAGCTGAAAAGCTGTTGTATGGATTGCGGACCTCGCTTTTTATTTTTATTATTGGGATGACTACTGTGCTGCCACACTTCCCAAGTGTGTAGGCAAGGTAAAATGGCCTACAAATACAGCAGTGTGCACTCTGGTTAGAGCAGCAGACTGCACATTTCTGTTTTCTCCCAGAAATCATTTAACAATAGCTTTTAATTAAATCTGCCTTCTTCCTAAAAGCCAATCACTTGCTGGGAAGTGACTCTGTAACCCCTACAGAAGTTGCCCATAACAAAACTGGGGGGGGAAAGGGTTCAGTGTATCTGATTATGAAGCCATGTGACATTTTTTAAATCCTCTCTTTACCTCTCAGGATGATATCCAAAATTGCAAGGTTTGGAAATGCTGGAAGTTGTGAAACTTTCCGAAAGGCGCCTCCCAGGAACCACATCCCTGATGCTGAGATGCACAGTGCTCACCCCACAATGTGTTCCCAGAGAGCCACTTCAGTCACCTCCATTTAAAAGGTTATGGACTGTGCCTGTACTTTAAGGTGCTTTCCAAAGGAAAATCAGTGAAGATTTCTTCCCTTGCTGAGTTAACATTTATAAAAAGTGTTTAAAACCAGCTCTATTGACAAATCATATCCCTAACGGAATTATTTGTACTAGTAAGTGCAGACCAATATCAAGAGGGCATGTCCATTTTGGTGACACAACTAATGAAAATCTGAGGTCATACATCATATATGCTGAGAACGTGGTTTCTTTTGCTCCTTGAAACTGTGAGGATGGAGTTGGTTATTTCTAGTAACGACTTTATCTGTTTACTCACTGAGACACATAACTAGTAGTGGCAGCTTTCAGAAGGATCAAGAGGTTACTCAGTGAGATTACAGTGCTACTGCTTATCATGGGACCAGACAGAAAGTTAGCAAGTGGCACTCCCTGTGAAAGGGAAGGCAAGGGGAACATCCCTGAGCACATGCAGGTATTTTAAACAATTTTCCTCGTGGTAAAGGAACTTTCTTTAAATTTAGTTCTACTTAGTGATCTGGCTTCCTGTAGGTATAAAGGAGGGAGAAGCAGAAAAGTAAGGCTCTTGGCATAAAGAGCAGCATGGAACTAATAGCAACTGAAACAGTATGAGCAAAGAAGTCTCAAGTGGAAAAGCTGTGGGAAGATGCTTGGAGTGGCCTTGTAAACGTAGCCGTGAAGAAAGAACGGTTTAAACTCGAGTAACACTGATACGGTGTGGGCAAGTGTCCCAGAGGCAGAGCTGCAGCAGCAAAGGCCTCCGGGGCAGGTCCGACAACCGGGCACAGCAGCTCCCTTCTCTGCTGTGGGGCCAGAAAAGGCAGGAGAGAAAAACACCAAAGCCATGAACTGTTGGCTGCTCGACTGCAAACCCAGCGGGGTGTGAGAGAAGCCGAAACCCAGAGGTTCGACCCTCAGGCCACACTGGGGCAGAGGGCACCGCTCTGTGGTTCGGGATCCCGCGGCACGAACCCCTCAGGGCGGAAAGGGTCCCGCAGCCCCCTCGGACACTGAGGCAGCCCCAGGCCGCCTCCTCCGCCCCGTGCCCAGCCCGGGCCCTCCCCCTGCC
>JAHLSL010000106.1:296325-347857 GCA_025920805.1 Petroica traversi | reverse complement strand
CACGGGGAGCCGGGGGCCGCTGCTCCGCTCGGCCATCGCCGGAGCGCCCCGAGCTCAGCCCGGCAGCACCTCGGCAGCTCGAAACAGCGGCTTGGGGCTGTCCCGCCGCTGCTGCTCGTTCATCCAGAGCGCCAGGTTCATGATGGTTTCTGCTGTCATCCTAAGTCGGTCGGGAAAGGACAAAAGTGTGATTTTGAGCACAAACAAACCCCTTCCACCTTGTCTTGAGTGCTGGTAACCCAAAAATGTGGGGGGGGGAAAGGTTGCCCGAACAAACAAACCCCTCCACCTTGTCTTGAGTGCTGGTAACCCAAAAATGGGGGGGGGGGGGGGGCCCCCAAGGTTGCCCGAACTCTTACAAAGGATATTTATCGTGATGGGGTCACTGTCTCCATCACTGTGAGGGAACCGGACTTGGGATCCTGAAAATGTAGGAGAGGGGAATACCAAACCATACAGCCAAAAAAAAAAAATGTTCACAGGGGAAGAGGTAATTGAAATTTGCCCCCAGTCTAATTCCTTTTCCTATATTACACACGTAATTCACAAGTAATAGTGTAGAGAGCACACCTTGTCATGGTGAGCAGTACGTTTCAGGGTAATGACCCTATTGCTAAGAGGTCCTGTGGTGAAGTTTGCTCCACCACCAGGGCTGCTCTGTCCATTGGCACTTTGGACCTTTGGGTGTTACTGGTTCCAAATTGCCATATCGAGTTTGCCACCCAGCCCACAGGATGTATAAACCACTTCTGATGTGGCCTTTGGGTGTACCACTAACACAGACGTGCAAGATGCTGCACCAGACCACAGCTTCCCCTTGTGCTGTTGTTACACTGGAAGAACTCCTTTTGACCTAATCCTCATGTGTAGCTGAGCTGTGCCTGGTAGAGGATTTGGTTGTAATGACCACGGAAATGAGGTGTTGGAGATTTCCACGTGTGCTGATTTCTGCCTTTTGTGACTCATGCAAAGAGTGAATGAGAGCCGTGCAGGGCTAGTGCTGGTTTGCCTCAGAACCACTGGCAACAACAGCAGATTTCAAACATTTAAACAGTCAGATCTGTTGGTTTGCTACTTAGACAGAGAGGAACACTAATGCACCCCCTTGAGCTCAGTCACGCGAGCTGCCCTGTAGGCCTGGACAGTCTGCCCTTCGGGGGTGTTTGTGTATCCACAGCTGAGCAACTGCTTCAGTGCTGCTTGGTGAGAGCTGTGATATGCACGTGGCAGCTTGAAACTGGCTCAGCTGATCAGACCAATTGTGTTTGAGTTTCCACAGTTAGTGGGATGTAATCCTTCTACTGTGTTCAGGTTTGTTTATTTGTTTGTCATTAAGCATATATCTTAAAAAAAAGTTTTCATTAACATACTCAGGAATCTTATGCTTGTGCAATAATTCAGATATGGCTCCTTTTTTTGTGTCTTAGTCATCTAATATTCCTGTCTCTGATTTCTACATCTATATTATTGTTTCTAATGTTATTCCAGAGATGGGTTTGTGCTGGGTTGCTGAATTTTTAGCTTGCATATCCACAAGTGCTGGAGTGTGCTGCTAGTTAAGAGACGAGTCATTTGCATGGGTAACAGGTAGGCTTTACTGCCCATTCACCCCATCAGTGTTGTAATCAAACATCAGCTTGATGCTTGATCTTAGCAGCAGAGGGATATGAAGTTATTTGAGGGATGTGGGAAATGAATCTGTATGTTTTGTTGTCAGAACAATTTGGAGGCACTTCTGTGAGGAGAGCTGCAATAAGGGCAGTGCAGAATGGGCTAAGTGTAAATGTGGTCGTTCACTGGAAAGTCTCCAGACACTGGGAGGCTTTGCCTCAGGGATATGGGTTCTGCCCGTTGGAACATTTTAATTTTGCCCTGTGTTTGGGTTCCAGTGAGAACAAGCCCTGAAATGCAGTGGTCTTATGAAAGATTGGAAATCGTGAGTGTTCTGATCCCTACAGACTTGGTTCGGGACCATTGGTAATAACAATAAAGATTTGATTGATCCAATATGACTTTTTGTGGTAAAGGAAAGATATTGCCATTACGTGTCCTTAGAGGGCTGAAGTCTGAGATTGTAATGCTGGGAATAGGCTGCACATTCAGTCAGAACAGTTGTTGATCTGGTCAGTCTTAGTATCTTTGTATCACTCAGATTAACATTTACAGATTTTGCTGTCGGGCTGTCGTGACCTTGAACTCTCCATCCTCTTTGAAGACATGCCTTTGTCTCCTTTTACTCAATTCACAAAATGGTAGTTTTCTCCTAAGTGCTTTATCCACAATGCCTGTTTCTTGAAATATTTGTATTTTCTGGGTTTGAGATATCATGTTGAGCACCTCTGAGAGAAACTTACTGCTCTTGAATGATTAATTAGTTTTGGAGTTTGTGGGGCTATTTTCACCATCCACACTTCTTCCAATAATGTATCTGAGTTTTATACACATAAGGTTTCTTTGAAACAGTGCAAAATACCAGGTCTGCAACAACCACAATGTTTTTTAGCATTTATGCAGGAGCAGGCATGCTGGGTAGTTCATAAGCTTTTAATGAAAAGCTGGCAGATATTAGGGTTTTATGGGCTGGAAAACAGTGCAAATCAAAGAGCTTTGCTTACTGTTTATATCATTTTTCCTCTGAATCTACCAATATTTATCTCACTTTTTCTATCTTGCATTTTGCTCTTCACATATTTACTTTCCCTTTCACTGATATATTTAAAGCCAACAAACTATTTTGTATGAAATATACTTCAGGTTACAATACTCCTGTCACTGCAGGTGACCAGTCACCGGGATAAAGCCTGGGATGACTTATTTCACGTCTGTCTTTGTCTTCAGTCTGCCTTTATCCTAATGTGGCTACACATATCCTGCATCTTTAGCCAGTATTTCTGGACATCATTAATTGTGACTTCCCCGAGGCTGTGCAAATGATCCCTAAGGGCTGCTGGGTTTTCTAGCTGCCTGCTGCCTCCTACCTGCTCGTGACACACTTGTAGGGGCAAAGCTCTTCTCAGAGCATACCTCCATGAGTATGTTTTTCTAGTTGTGTCTGCTAAAATAGTCAAAATACTTGATGGCATCATAGTAACCTAGTACTACTAGGAGGTAAAAATACATGTCTGAGAGAAGTGGATGATTTCTAAGTAAACAAAAGAACTTGTTTTTAAGAGAGGCTACAAATGGAAAATATATCATTTTTTTTTTCTTTCCTCTGTTCTACTATACTCTGTTTACCCAGAATAACAGCAGTATTTCTCTGTACACAGAAAATATGGTTGGTTTGGATGGATATGAGGCCACCTCAAATTAAATTACAAAAACATATTTTGTTCTTTTCAGAATTATATTTTATGTTCCAGTTACCCTAATGTGGCTTACTCAATGTATTAGCACTATTTTTTAAAGCTTTTTCTTTTCCTGAGGACACAGAACATCTTCAAACTTGTTGGACAATTTTCATTGACACCAATAGGCTGCAGCTCAAGCTGTTCCTTTACAGTGCAGCTGTATTTTATTGGAAATATAACAGTATCAGTATTTCAAAATGAGATTTTAATGTCTAATTTACTTTGTATGACCTAGCATTAGATACCCTGCATTTGTACTTTCATCCAAATTCTGCTGGGTGTTAATTGCTCTCTTCAGCTTGGGTGTAAAAGTGTGGATGACCGTAACTTCTGTCTCAGCTGCTGAGGGAAAGAGCTCAGAGCACAATCAGATCTCAGCCTGCAAACAGCAGCAGAAACTTTGCAGGAGAGGAAATAGGGGAACTTTCAGAGAACCACTTTGGCTGGACTTAGTTTTAGCGTGTCCTGAGTAGTTGCTTCATCACAGCACTGTATCTCTTACCTTTTTCTTAGTGGGAGTGTGGTCTGCACCACTCCCTCCTCCTTCTCTTCTAGTCCTCTTTTCATGCCTAGTTTCCAGAAGAAAGTTTCATGGCATAATCTGTCCAAAATAAGCATGGCCTGTGCTATCTGAGAGGCTGATAGCCTTGTTTGCTCTGTACACCACTTCTCTTTGCCTTTCTCATCCGCTTGTACTGTAAACTCTTTGGCAGGGACTGCTACTGTTCCTACTGATTGGTTTCTGCTTACTGGTGACTGTTCCTGCTGATTTTCTTCTGAGCCTATGCAGTGTCTTGCTCACTTGTACATGGCCTGAGTTGGTCCTCAAGGTGACAATAAGTGTAGTTAACAACTATTTTGGAGCACTCCTGAAGTTTTCCTCTTATCAGGAATCTTTTTGATTAGTGTTTTTTCCAACATATACATTTTCTAGTGTATAAAAAGATGCTTTGCTTCTGACAGCGTGAATCCGTGTGCTGTATGTGCAATTTGCCCTGGTAATTACTTATGTATGGTGATAACCATAGCAACATCCCAGGTAGATAATGTCATGCAAATTACTGCAGCTAGGGATGGGAGATGTTAATACAAGTATGTACTTGCACCCCTGGTCTTCAACATTTTGCAGTGACTTTCCCTTTCCCTCCCCCAAAACACGTTGGTTTAAAATTTCCTTTCCTCACTATGATCAGGAAAGCGAAAGAAAACCTCTTGCTATGTTTCTCATTGGTATTCACAGAGGGAGGGGGAGGATGGTCTTTCAACGTTTCTGTCATGAATAATTTTGTATGCACGGTGGAAATTCCACAGTGTATGTAGGGCATAAAAGTCCAGAGACTTGGATACGCTGCTGGGCTGTGTTGTGCTTAAACCCAAGTTCTTGCATTTTCAAACATAGAATGTGAGCATGTGGGAGTGGAATTGTAGCCACAGATGTTTGGACTGAGGTGTAAACCTACTCAAATCAGTTACAGAAGATATGGGAGAGCAGCTTTTTTACTCATAGCAGACACTGCTGTAGCTGAATACTTATCGTGCATTTTTACTGCAATGAGGAAACAGCAGAGAAGGAGCTGAAAACAGTTGTCCCTTGTTTGGTCATAAGCAAGAGCAACAACAAAAAGTCTATAGGAGAGCTGGTCTGCATATACACCAGTCCATGTGTAGCCTTAGAGCCCTGGAGGTATGAAAGTAAGGTATGCCTCTGACCTGTAACTACAGTCTCTTGTTAAAGGTATAAAAAAAGCAAGCAAGGAAATTGGTTAAGTAGATTTTGCATGTTTTGGTGAAGAATTAAATTGTTTTTCTTTGGAGTTAAATAGTGAGAATGTGGTTTTAGTGCTGCAATCTGTGCTGAAATTGCTGATTACTGAAAGCTGCACTGCCCCAGCCTCTAAGTGAGGAAAAGCCCTGATAAAGAGACAGGGGATTTGTGAAGAGTCACAGAAAGATTGGTGCAGGCAGCCACAGGCACAGCTAGATCCCAGTTTGTAAGGTACTTCTTCCCAAAGCAGGTTGTACTGTTCAATGGGCCAGCACTGAATAGTCTTCATCCTAAAAACATGGCCTGTCTCAAACAGAATCATGGTCGGAAGTGCAAACAAAATTACTCAAGTCACTGAGAAATGTTATTTGTACTAGAGGTAGTAGATGTAGAGAGTATTAATTAACTGGAGATTAAAATACTGCTAAATCTGTATCCCTTGATGTGTACAGGAGGGTTTGCCTTACAGATCTGCCTGCAAATTCCAGATTGTTAGGTTTAATCTTTCCCCCTCTAATTTCTCTGTGAATTAATAACTCGGTGCTTTGCCCGATGGCAAAGCACTGAAAGCACTGTTCAGCTGTGCCAGCCTCCCAAGCAGTGGAATTTGAAAGGTGCCCCTGTCCAGGTAATCCAGTTTGTTGTTAAACCTTGCCAGAGCAAGTTATGGACACCCCCGATTTACACTGGAGTTATTTCTTTCAGAGAAAACAGCCTGTGAGGGTGCCTACCTAAGAAAAACAAACTGGACCACAAAGAAATATATAAGGTCAGGCTTTTTAATCATCTGAAAGAAACTATTAAACTTAATTATCTGCAGGAGATCTTGCCTGTCTGCCTACTTTGCATATAATGGATATTTCTTTGTCATTTCTGTTTCCAGCATGTGATTGTCTGAGAATGGCCTCTCCTTAAAACCCAAATCATCTCAAAGAGAAACAATAGGTGCCTTGGAATTACAGGGATAGCCTAGCTGAGGCCCTGGCAAATTAAATACACACTTCTTCAAAATCAAATTTGTAATAACTGCACTGCTAGACCTACTGGAACCCCGCTCACAGGCCAGTTTCATTGACTGACCAGTACCAGAATCAGAGAAAACACTTGACTGCTGTTATCCAGTCCTCTGCTTCCTGTGGCTAGGGTGTCTTCTTCAGGACTGAGCTGAGCTCTTCCTAAGTCTAGGGGATGGTGGGGATCAACACTGGCATAATTTTTGTTTCCTGGTAGTTTTGTTGTGAAAGTGTACCTCTCTGTGGTTTTGATTTATTGCTGTTATTCCCAGAACAATATATGATTAATAATGTTTAAGAATGAAAAGGCTGCAAGAAACCTAGGAATGTCTGAGCAATGGTGTGAGCTGTTAATGAAACTGGTAGCAATTGCAGATCTTAAAAGTTCCTCCAGAATCTGCTGACATTGCAAAGCTTCCCTCAGAGCTGCAATATCATTCCAACACAGAGGAAAAAAGAGAAAAGAGGAGAAAAGATCTGTCGAGGTTAATGTCACGTGTAGGGCTGCTGTTGGATTTAGTGACTCAGGTTCCCTGCTCTAGTGAGGGTGCTGCTTTCTTCCATCACATTTTTTTGTTTCCTTCTAGCTAACCACACTAACGGAGCCTGTCAGCATGTGAAACTCTGCTATATTAGCCAGCTGGGCAGTTTTTATTTCACAAGTGGGTATATGTTATCAACCAGCAAAGGAAATAATAACATCAAATTCATATGTCAAAAAGACAACTGTTTAACATGTATTATTTGATGTACATGATTTTATTTACAGTCTTTTCTCCTCACTTTTTCTGCCTCAGCAGTTGCTCACCTTTGCTACTTGATGACATGAAGTTCAAGGATACATTGCATTATCACAGACATCAGCGGAGAGAAATTGGCTCGTCATTAATAAAAATTGTAAGACCAACCCTACAATAAACCCTGCTTTTGGCCACAACCTCTGCCTCCTGGATGCAGCAGTGAAACACAACCCACAGCTCTCACTGAACATTTTTAACCCAGGGTTAAAATCTCCATGTGCAAAGGTCGGGTGTAGAAAGGACTCATCACAGGGCTGGGAGATGAATAAGTGGCTGTAGCTGCAGAGCAGCCTGGAATGGGGGCATCCAGAGGAGCAGAGGAACTCAGCTTTCTTTTCTGGCTCTTTCATAGGCCAAAAGGGCTTTGTTCAGTGTCCACCAAAATCAGCTGAAAGCATCTTAATAACTTTTTTTTGTCAACGATGCAAAGCAAAGCTGAGCAGCTTTTAGGGCAGGAAGTGCAGCATGCTGGAAGCAATGTGAATTCCTTTTGCTCCTTTTTGCATCACTAATTTTTATTTATCACACAAAATCATAAACTGCACATAAACTTAAATGCAGACATAATGTACATTACTATGATAATAGAGAAGCTGTGCTCCTTTAACCAGACAGATGAAATAGAAATAGACGTACTGAATGAGTTCTCAGTGGAATGTTCAAATTCCTTATTTTTTCTAAATCTTTAAATTCTAACTTGTCTGTTAAGGATAAAAAAGTATAATTAGACTAAAATATGCTCTCAAAGGACAACACATCAACTAAATTTCTTCAGACAACAGCATATGAATGTCCAAAGACTTGGTTGAAAGCCTTTCATACAGGGCCCTGCAGTCAATATCTTTTCCAAGTTTTGTTGTAGATTGGCTGTTTGGAATTTGCAACCATTCAAGCAGAATACACAACAACTGCAGTTTTGAATGTGTATAAATAGCACTCCTGTAAGTTGGGTTAGCTGCTTAAAAATATTAATTAAGGGAAGTCTACATTTCCAGTTATTGTTTTGTTTTGTAGCCATCAAGGTCACAGCATACCAGGGCTTAATCAATGCAAGTACAGCCAAAGTAGATAGACAAAGCCAAAACACCTATGGAAAAACATTAACTAGTGCCAGAATTGTGGAGATTTAGATAAACTGAGCTATGAACTGAAACTGGCTACAGTATAGTTGCAAATATCAGTGAACCAAACAAGCTCATTCTTTGCCTGTGAAGCAGCATTGGAAAACATCCTATATGCAGCCTGCATTTAAATGTAAATATGGGATTACCTTTTAGGCTGTGAAACAGAATCACACAGGCAACAAACATTACATCTTGGGTCTTCTGTGAGTGAAAACTGTTGTGTCAAATATGGTTAGTTTAGTAGGGTTGATGGGCTTTATTCAAGGTTCCTAGAATTTATCTGCCAAGCATAAATAATTATTTAACAACTAATAGGGCGAGGCCAGAAATATAATAGCTTTTATGTTGAAATTAACATCAAGTGATCTGTAGACATCTGCTAAGCAAGCCAAATGTGGTCTATGTGCTGTATGTTTTGCCTCACTGCCTCAAAATAACAAGCAGTGCTTATATTTGGAGGGGCAGTTTTCCTTGTTGAAGTGGAAAAAAAAAATGTTCTGATAGAAAATCACTTGCACTGTTAGGATCAAATGTGTGATGAACTAATAGCCCTACAAATTTAAATAATGCTCGATGTTGAGATTTCAGTCTTGCAAATGCTCATTTCCTGATGTGTGCTTACCGTGGTTTGGAGGGAAATGAAAGTTCTTTCTTGTTAGAAAGAAAACTAAGTATCACCCAGTATATTCCAAATTCTCAGCTATTTCAGCTTCCTGGGGCCCAGTAAGTGCAGGATCCTGGGCTCCGGTGATTTTATTTTTTCCATAATGACCAGAAGGGTGAGAGAATCCTAGAAAAGCCACAGCATTAAGAGAGCCTGAAAAAGTTCCAAGTAGCAAAGACCCTTTCCAGGCAGATCCTGGCTGCTGCCTTGCAGGGACCTGCATTGTATGTGTGTGTGTTTGGGTGCTGTGGATGCCAGAACAGAAACTGTGCTTCCTTTCCTTGAGAGCACCACTGTTGGCATGGCCTCTGTGCTTTGCTGGCTGTTGCAGTTTGTCTGCTTTCAGGGCCAACCATTCAATCTTTGGCATCTTCTCTAGAGGCCTTGGCCTTTCCTCTGTTTTAAAAGTATTAGAAGGAGGTTGAATTGCTGAGTGGGGAGTGTAATCTTTGTAAAGCCAAGTCTAAAGACGTTAGTAAGCTGAAAGGGCTGCACTGGCAATTTACCGTGTACTGTGCAGGAATGAATGAGAGACTCATATTCATTGTGCTTATGTGTGCCCAAGTTCTTTTTGTCCGTATTTAGATCTATTAACACGATGAGATTAAGCTAACTTGAATTTCTTCAATGAACAAAGCAGTAAATGGCAGAGCCTCAACAACAGGCCCCATAAATGTGTACTACCACCAGCAGCATGACTAACACAGGACCCGAGATCCTGTGGGATTTGGCAGGGGCACAGAAGACGCTGTTCTGAACAAGCTGGATTCCCTTTCGTGTAGGAGCCTTGGCACAGCCTCCCTGTAAGCTGGCTCGGGCTGTTATGGGGGCACCGAAGGCTGGGCTCGGCGCTGGACTCGGTGTCTCTGCCCCAGGCTTTCCTGAATATGGGAGTGCAGCCTCAGGCTGCTCTGGTTCACCCTGCCAGGAGTCCCTGGGAATTTGTCTGCCAGCTGGGTTAGCCAGAACACACAGTGCTCCAGCCAAAGTCAACTTCCCTCTGTGAGGGTGACCTCGGTGAGGAAATGTCAGATGCTGCCTGGGCCAGTTTTCAAACCACACCTCACCCTTCCCAGCTGGGATTTCCCCAGAAGGTAAGTGGCAGAAATTTCTGTCCTGTGCTGGAGGACACAACTCCAGAGGACAGAGTTAGAGAAGTAGGACAAAACATCTGGAGGAAGAGAGCCGTTGCATTGGCAAATCATGGAGCGATAGAAGTGTAGAATGGTTGGAGTTGAAAGGGACCTCTAGGGGTTCATCTAGCTCCAAACCCCTTGGAGTCTTCCATTAGACCAGTTTCTTCACAAGAAACCAGGTTTAGGCATTTTTCTTTGCTGCTTCAAAGCACAAATAATAAGAAGGACGAAATTCTGTTTGCAAAGGCCTCATCTTCGCTTTCTGTATTGGTGTAGTGCACAAAGGAGTTTGGAGTGTCCTGAGGTGGGAATGCTTTAGGAATTTTATTCACAGATGAGGCTCCTTGCCCTTGTAGAGCATACAATATGCAGGATAAAGAGTGGACAGCCAGTTCTGTTGTTTGGATATGGTGGCCCTGACTGCTGCAGGGACAAAGCATGAATTTCATTCTAGGTGCTATAGTTGGGTTTCATTGCAAGCATTCATCTGATGTGAATAAGTTTCTCACTGCTCTTTCGTCTTGGCCTTCTGTGGGAAATCGGAATTGCTGATTCCAAACAGCAACATGTAAGAGCTCTTATGATGAAGGTGTGTAACAGCCCATTCAGCTTTACTTTCATGATTAGGTTAGTGCTTTTAGTACAAAATACGTAGCAAAGCAGTCATTTCTATGCATGTTCTAGGGTGGTACATTATTGGATTTTAACACTTGACATGAGTATAATTTACACACAGTCACTGCTTTGTCTCCCATGAAAAACAAACCAGCAGATGCAAGAAGTCTGCTAAAGATTTCACATTATTAATGTTTACAGCATTTGTTGTAGTGCTGCCTGTTAATTACCACATTTAAGAGGGTGCCCTTCTGCTGTGAGGGGTAGGCGTCTATTTGGAATGATGCTTCTGGAAAGAATAGTGACACTAATTCAGCATTGCTGCATCTGGAAAGAGGCTGCTCTCAAGCAAAGTGCAAACTGGGACTAAGCCTGCTGTGAAAAGTGACACTAACCTGGTGTAAAAATGGCTGTGGGGGAGAAGTGGACCCCCTGGTTTCAGAGGCTTCTTGCAGTCCTAGTGCAATACAAGTCAGTGAGAAAACAGGCCGTGTGAGCACATTTGCTGAGACTGTGAGGCAGACACTGGTTGAAGAAGGCTGTACAGAAATATGAATCACTGTCTCTCACACTTACCATCCTTCAGACAGCAACTTCTTCCTCCTCTCCCAGAGGAGTGCCCCTACTGTAGCCAAGCGTTTTACTGCTAGTGCAAAAATTTCTGGGTAAAGAGCAGTGTTTTCTTCTGTCTGTTTTCCCTCTGAAAGTGATTCTAACTCTTTATTTCTTGTTTTGGCTGTCCTTCATGCGTCCATCTGACCTTTCTTCCTGTATGAGTGGAAAACCCCGCTGTGTCTCCAAGTTCAGACCCTGTGGTCATCAGGGAGTTGTTCATGGTCCTGCACAGGGCCATCACAGGTGGTGGAAAGGTGAGGAAAGGTGGCATCATCCAGTGAAAAGAAAAAAAGGAGTCCCTAACTTGGCATCATGCCCTCTTACTGTTCTTGTTCCCTGCATCCCTGTGCTGTCCTGTGGCTGGCAGGCAGGGACCCTGGGCCTGGTGAGGTGCTGTGCACTTGTTAAGAAGCAGCTGTAACTACCTCAGTGGTGTCTGAGACATGGCCAGCCCCACTCTTGTATATTTTGATTCTGTGTGCTGCTCTTCATAGAGTGGAATTATTAGTTTCTCTGGAAAAATTACAGTTTGGCCTGTCTTTATGCATCTGTCTCTTGCTGTGATCAGGAACTCTCTTTTGGTTTGGGTCTGTCTTTATCTCCATAGGTCCACCTGACAGAATGAAGGTGTGATTGTAGCACGTTGGCCTGTCTTAATTTAACTATCAGAGGTAATAGCAGCAGTGAGGAGGCAGCAGCACTGGCCAGCAACCAAATTATAAAGTCTCCAGAGACGTTGTATGTATATCTCAAGGTATGCTGACACTGCAGCAACTGCTGCTTGCAGAGATACCCTGAGATAGCTGTTAATAATTTCACAATGACTGAATGGTTACTTAGCAATGACTGAGTTCAATAATTGTCACAGAGTTTGTTCTGCACCTTGGGTGAGTTTTGCAGCTTGTCCTGAGTACCACGCTGCAGTGGATGGGATAGCATTTTGCATGAGCAATATGAGTGTTCATCCAGACACATCTTCAGTGTGGAACCACTGCTGAGACACTAAAGATGGAAAACAAGGCAAACAAAGAGAAGACTGGCTCTATCTAGAGCAACTTTATGTCAGGAGAGGGATGGGGACACAGCAATGTTTCCACTCCAGTGCTGGAAGTATGAAGCCCACGCCAGAAAAATGATGACCAGAACTGTTGAAACCCTCCCATGGTGCGTGATTCTGGAAGATACAAAGTGCTGGCAGAGCCTGTGTCATGCTGCAGAACAACCTGCCACTGCCTCAGAAGTGGTAGAAATAGAGCATGAAAAGTGGGCCTCAAAGCGTGCCTGACGACATGCGGCTGTTACCTGCCACAGCCGTGTCCCCGGGGGTCCCCGGTGTACCCTGAGTGTGGCTTATGTAACCTGTCACACTAATGAGGGCCCTGCTCTGCCAGCCAGGCCTCTCACTGAGCTCTGCCTGCCTGCTGATTCTCTCTCATCCTCACAGGTGGATTTGGGATGCTAAACCAGGCACCGCCTCTCTGTTCCCGTTCTGTTTCCTGAAAAAGGGCTCAGCTTCCCATTCAGTCCAGCATAACTTGGCCTTTGGACTTGAAAATAATCTCAGTCTTTCAACTATCAAGATTTGTCCTCAGGACTTTTTCTTTCATTTTGAGCATCATTTTTACATGCTCCTAAATTTGATAGGGCAAGGGGAATGACCTGAACATGGAGATGGCCCTTGTATTAAAAATAGCTGGCTTTGGTCTACAATGAGTTCTCAATAAGATGCACTGCAGTTTTTCAGGAGTCATTCAAGTGTGCTCCCCAGACTCGTAGACTGGCTGTGTATCCCTAGCCAGTGGAACTTTGCCACAAAAGTCGTGATCCAGATTTGGGACAAGCGTCAGGCCTGGATCTTTCTGATTCGGTGCTTTAGTCACACACAGCAAGGCACTCGGGACTTTGGGTAAAGCTTGCCGAGGCCAACAGCAGCGATGAAATAAGGGATGTGAAAGCCGGGCCGCGGTTCTGAGTTGGAGCCGCCAGTTTCCCGCAGGTGAATTGGGAGCTGCAGAGCCTCCCTCCCTCTCTCCTTCCTCTCCATCCATCCATCCCGGCTCACCCGGCAGCCCGCACTGCAGCAGCCCCACCTGCTGTCGGCCGGGCAGGACGCGGCTCCCTCCTTCCCTGCATCTCCGCATCTCTTATCGCCCTCTCTCACCCTCCTGCTCCCTTTCACGCCCCGTTCTCTGCGGTCCTCGTGTTTGTCATCTCTTGTGTTGACTCTAAGGGTGTCTTATCGCTGCTCGTAAAGCGCTGAGCAAATTTACACACACTTGCTTAATAATAATAACGACACTAATCTTTTGCTTTTTAGTGTTCGATTCCAAGGGCTCTTAGTGAAGAAAAAGTTATAAAGGCAAAGGTATAACTAAGGTTCCTGAGATGGTTTTATTTTAAACTGAGAAGGGTGACTTCTTGTGTTTTGAATTTTTTTCTGTTTAGAAATGAGAACACTACATAAAAGTCTGCCTAGAATAACAATGAAAATAAAGGAGACTTTTTAATTAACAATACTTGTAAAAAAGACAGGGTGATAAAGGATGTATTAAGGTACTTTTTCTTAAATTATGCTGCTTTTTGTGAGTTTGAGATGACCACAGTGATCAGGAGTAGGGCTTCTTTAAACCACAGATTTATTTTGAGATGAAGGTGCTTTTGGAGAAGGAAAATATTTTTATGTCTAAAGGCTTTCTATTTTATATGTATATTTAATATATATAAAATATATATGTAAGTATTTAAGTATTCTGCAAGATACTTCAGCTCATGCCTGTTTTCAATATCAGTTTTGTTTTAGTCAATGTGGATGATTCTGAATCAGGGTCTAGACCATCAACTTTACTTCCCATAGAAAAACCCCCTACATTTCCAATGATCACTATCTCCCCAAGTATCTTATTTTAGGAGAGTTTGTTGGCCTACAGTGTGACATATTTCCTTGCATTTGGGAGTAGGCAGGGACTCAAACCAGCAAAACTTGCCTCTGGAATGACATTCCAAACACTTTGTTTATGAGGATTCATTAGATTCATGCACTAGAAATGTGAGATTGACAATGCATGCGTGTGTGTTTTGTTATTCGTTCTTGTAGGATATGGTATGCACAGGTAGAAAAGTGGAGTGAAAGGTGTCGTTATTTAGTTTGGGGGAGTGTGGGGATAATTGATATAATTAGTTTCCAGAGCAAGTAGAATTAAAGTTCAGGCATTATCTGAGATGGACAAAGCTTCCTCCAAAATACCTACTCTGCAAAAAGCCAGCAAAGCAGGCTTCAGCTGACATGGTGAAACCCTTTGTGACAAAGCATGTGTTTTACACCTGGGCCTATAAAATTTTTATTAAAAAATCTGTTATTAAGCCTGCATATGTCTTTTTGATAGGCTAATAGGACAGTTAATAGACAATGTTGAGCATCTGCTCATTTCCTGCAAATTGAGAGCTGGATTCATCAGTGAAGCAAGATTTTAAAATATTATAAAGCAAAAAATGCTTAACCACACATTCTGAACACATAACAAAGGTATTTATTTTATTAATGAATATAAGACACTTCCTTTCAAAACATAGTTTAGACCTTAATTTTTAAAAAAGATGCTTAGATTTCTTAGATGAGTAAATGTTTTTGCCTGTGTCTCTGCCTGATCTGCTTTGTGCCTGTGTAACCCAGCAGGGAGAGCACAGCACTTTTTGATGTTCTCAGACAGGGAGAATGTACCTTGCTTTGAAGATGAGGGAGGCACAGTAGTGGTTCATGTGCCATGTGCAGGTTCTCCACAGAGGTTACACTTTACCCCACAAGAACTTAAAATGTCACAACTGCCACAAAGTGCAGCAAGTTGAGAAACTCAGAGCAAGATGTACAAAATAAAGAGGAGTGGGAACAACGTCGCTGCTGCTTTTCTTGATGTCTTTTGAGACATGACTATAGGTCATATCTGCACACTAGAAATTACCTATGATAGACCCATATAGATATATATGATGTTTCACTCTGTACTAAGTAGCTGGAATTTGACTTGTTTTTTTAGTGTAAAGCATCTAGTGAGTACCTCTGATGCCAGAGTCATTGTAGTGGTGTAACAAGTAAGAATGTGCCCTGGCTTTGCCTTACAGGCAGGACAGTCCTTCCCTTTCTAGGAACATTAGATTCATTAATCTTGGAATCCAGCAGCACCCAGGCTGAGACATCTGCTAGCAACAGCTGTGTGGCAGCTCAGTGTTTTGGTGTCTGTAATATTCCTGTGTGAATGCAAAGTGGATTCAGATGTTTGGGAAATTGCAAAAGGGCTGAAAAAAATATATTTTTGTGAGGAATTCAGTAGGCAAGCGGGTCATCCTTCACTATGGTTCTCTTTCCAAGAAATGTGGGAAAGGGCGGTGAGCAGGTGTCTGGACCTCTGAAGGATGAAGAATCATGACAGTCTTTGTGGAAAGTCTTGTTGTTACTAGGCACAGCTCATAACCAAATAGAGGACTCTGAAGTGATTGATTAATCTCTTCTTCAAATGCTTGTAAATAAATTGGAGACTTTTAATAAACGTGGCAGTTAAACAACTGTATGATCATGTCTATGCATGGGTTCCTGTCAGTCTACTCACTCAAGAATGTGGCAAAGGAAGTGTATTGAGTGGTATTTCATTGTTTACCCAGGGTTTTAGCTAAGCACATTAGAAAGGTCTGAGTTAGCCAACAGTCTGACTATCCCTAGATTACATGGCTGAGGTAAGATTTGCAAGAGGAAGTTTTTAGTTTATTAAATCTACAGCTAGAGTTGGGAAAAAAATACACAGCATTCTGGGTATATGAACCATCCTTCGGGCACTTGAGAGGGATTGATGGCAGCATTTGCTACGTTGAAAGCTCAGTGGATGTGAACTTATATCTGTTTGGCTCAATTACTGTGCTCTGAGCAGTGTAATTTAAATATTGTGTGTTTCCGGAAGGTTAACGTTGCTGGTACACTTCATGCTCTTCACTGTAAAAAGCAAGCACTTTAAAAACAAGTGACAATCTCCCATTTGCCACTATGCAATCAGTGAAACTGTTCTGTTAAGATCGAAATTTTCAAGGCTAAAGTCAATTAGAGGGGAGGTGGGTCTCTTAAATTTGTTAGTCCACGTGAACCAGATGCAGAAATGACACTGTAAGGGTGGTGATAAGGGGCAGGCAGCACACCAACCAAGTTGGGGGCTAAATTTCTTTATATAAACAATACTTTCAGAGGAAAGGCTGTGCCCTGGGGGCAGAATTGCCTACCCTTGCGTGGTTGAGAAACTTGTCAAAGATCTACTGTCATTGAGGCAGACACTTGCTGAGTGGTGTCACCCAGACATGAATTCTGCAGCTCGCTGGGAGCTCAGTGCTGCCATTTTCCTGTAGCAATGTCCCGTGTTCCACCTAGAGCAAGCTGTGCTTTTAGAGCAGCTCCGTGTACGTGCCCTGAGGTCAATGCCTGTTGATGTGATCATGAGGATAATCCCTTCTCCAGGCACTCTTACACACTGCTGTGCAGCAGGGAAAGGTATGGGGCTGGTGTACATTTATCTATTCATTTATCTATATTTATAGAGCAGCACCAGCACAATCACAGTGAGGGAGGGCAGAGCACACACAGGTTGCTGTGCAGCTGGGCATTGCACAGTGAATTCACCTGAGCTGTTGCAATCATTTGTTTCCATAGCTGTGTTCTAGGACACAATTCCAGTCTTAAATGTCATCAGAATTTAAAGTAAAGCTCATTTTGTACTTTTAATTGTAGATATTATTACCAATTTACTAGCAAACTTTTGGAAGTTCAGCTGCAAATAGCAGACTTCACAGAATGGCTGTATATATATATATATATATATATATATATATATATATACACACACGTATATACATTTAGATTATCTTCTTGACTTCCAATCACTTCAATTAAGTGGCCCATGATTTTTATGTTATAGGACATAGCAAAAGATGCACCTGCCAGTTTTATTTCTGTTTTTATATTGTTGAAAGAGGTTTGGAAGTTTGATCTAAGTATATTCCCAAAAGTTGAGATGCTCCTCTGAATCTTTCCAATTTGCTGGAGGAATATTGTGATGGGTTTTTTTTTGCTGGAGGGCAGCCCAGGGTCTTAAAGGTCTGTTTGAGTTTTACAACCTCTGATTCTTGGAATCAAAATGTAGAGCCCAAATTATGAGCACCTATATGGGGGTTTCTAGTGAACTCAATGAAAATCTTGTATGAAATGTGTGCTGTCACATGCTGCATTGTCTTCTGGGCAGATCAAAAATATCAACATTTCTCATGGAATGACTCTATTTTTGACTCAGTAGCAAATGAGCATGAGCTGGAAATGACATAGAATGGAAGAGAAAATGAAATATGAACAAGAAGAAATCTTTCTTTATCCATTTACGGAGTAGCCATTTGTCAGCATCTGGTAAGTACATATCTATTTTAAGGAGTAGAAGAACATTTGAAATGTGCCACTCATATGTGATTTGAGTCCTAAATGTAGCTTGTGGTTATGAGTCTGTCTTTAGCATATTGCAGTGTCCTGCCCCAAAGCCTTTTGGGCATGTAAACTTACCTCAGATTTAATTTTCTTTCAGTTGTAGTATTAATTTGGGGGTTGTTACAGTTTGTTTGCTTTAAAAAAATCTGTGTGATATTTCTCTGCATTTTGCAAACCTCATCATTTTCAAATCCTAAATGAACTGTTAAAAGAACTATTTGTTATAACCCTATTGTATGGATATATTTTGACAAAGAACGTGCATGAGCTTGATGGTGCATCAAAGCAACAAAAACCAAAATGGGCTTTGACTTTAAGGAAAAGACTTGAACCACTGTCAAGATCAAAGTGTGTTTCATGTACTGGAGTCCTGATTCAGCAAAGCATGTAAGAAAGGATCTCACACACAGTGAGCTTTGGTGGCAGCCAGTGAACATGATTGCATTTACTGCTGGGATTCTTGCTTCTTAAAAATCCCAGCCAAACACAACAGTTGCTAACAATGAAGCCATCAAAAATATTGTAATGTTTCTTCATTTTCACATCCTCGCACAGCATTCCTTACACAGTTTGCATTATTCATAATGAATTGCTTTAATCAGAAGGACTTAAAGTTTTAAAAGTTCCTGCATTTGCAGATCTGTTTCTCTTGGTAAATATGCTTGGGTGATGGGAAATAGCCTGTGTGCTTTTCCATGTCTCAGTAATCTTTTAATCAAATAGTAATGCTTCCTGCAACAGACTTACTGCTCTTCTTCTTTCTCCATCACTAAGAGCCTTAGAATGTATGCTGACACCAAATAAATGAAAGCAGGACTTTTTTTTTTCTTAATGGAAAATGCCTGGTAAGACACTCTGGTTCCCTACATCCCTCTTTGTTTTTCAAGCAGACCAGTGAGGGCTTTCAGCCAGACAAATGCTTTATGGCAATTGTGCTTTATGTTTTTGTAACACCCTTCTTCTAAGGGTCTAAAATGCTTTACAGCACTAATAAATTAAGCCTTAGCACATCCTATGTGGTAGGTAACTATTACGCCCCTTTTATGGGGGCCAGACTTTGTGGAATAGGCTGCATTCAGCATGCCAGCACTCTGTGAGCAGCCACTTGGGGCTTCATCCCAGAATCATCAGGTGAATGCCATCTACAATGAAGTCTATAAAAGAGGTATCTATAAAGCAAAGCACTAGGACTTTTAGGAACAGTGTTTGTCTTTGGACCTTGTGCAGAGAGCTTTAAAAAAATTGTGAAGAAAACTGTGATTAGACACCAAGAAAAGTCTTGGAAATAATTCAAGTTGAAAAACACTAATAAATGGTGAAATGAAGATTCATCAGTGTGGAAAGAATGGTAGTGTGGAAGATGGTCTGGGGAATCAAAGGAAAGGTTTTAGAGTGGAGGAACTATGACTAGATTTTCTTGGCTGCAATTCAGAATGTACAGGAACATCTGGTCACCCCATAATACTTCAGCTGAGATTAAAAAAGTCATGATATTGTTAACCATGCTCATTCCCAACCTGAAAACTAAATAACTCTAGGCAGATGCACTAACTCAGCTTTTAAATCACCACAACTGAGCTGCAGCTCTGGGTGGTTAAATGAAAAGCAGAAAGACTTTATGTGTTTGTGTCTGAAATCTGACTGGTGGCACCTCTCAAACCCGTGCAGGTGTGCTAAACATCTCACCACCTCTTTTGCTCATGTCCCTTTGGAGTCTGCAGGGACAATGACCACTTGTGTTTGAGGGAACACCAAATCATGGAAGAAAATCTAAATTACTTTCAAAACAAGCTCAGTTATTATATGGGGAGGCATGTGGGGTGTGATGGTCTGGATTAGCTGGGCTCAAGACATTGATCAGGGAGGGACCCCTCCCAAGATAAATTATAATGTGATAAACTCAGTGCTTCATGGCATGCTTTTTGTTAAGTTAAAAAAATCATATCATACAAGGATAACCTCATTATTCTGTTTAGATGAAGCACAGAATACAGGCACCAAGGAATATCTTCTGTCCTGAAATATTCATAAGTTTTTTTGTTTTCTTTTTCTACTGACACAAACAGTCAAAAAGCAGCCTGAAGGAAATGTCCTTCGCTTTTGGAAAATGAGTTGGTAATTTATTCACAGAAGGCCATGTAGTCATTTTGAATTAGCACATTGTGAAATCTACTAATAAAATGAAGTCAGTTTACATTTTAAACAACCTTTAATATTTGTAAAAGTAAATATCCCTTAATTTCTCAGCAATTTAGATGTAATGGAAATTGTCAGAAATTTTAATTTCTCCCCGTTTAGCTCACTCACAATGGCTGTCAAACAGTCAAGTGATATGACGTAAAGTACTGCTAATCGTTTCAGCACAAGACAGTACTTCAAAGGTAAGGCAAAGGATGTGCAGACACTAATGAAATTTTATTATCAGAACATAGAATTAGAATTGTGACAAGAGACAATGGTTGCAGTGACATGCTGCTAGCATGTTAAGCTTCTGAAATCTCCAGGCTGGGTCTCGCAGACAAAAATAGCTAAAGCTACAGACTTCTTAATAGTCTTAAATGGAAATTGAATGGGCTCAATTAATCAAATGAACAAACCATAGGAGATTACAAAAAGGGCTCATTCTATATTTTCAGGCTAGTAACCTGCATGGCCACTATGTCCTGTTTATATGGTGTGGTTTGAAATGCATGTGTTGCTTCTCTGGGAGTGCATGTTGTTGTAATTCATGGGGAAACATGGAAAGCTCGTAAGACAGCATGGCATGGTGGTTTTTGTGAGCACCTGCTTTGGCAGACCCTTCCTAAAGGGAGTCTAATTTCACACGATCAAGCCAATTCTGTCTGTGAAACAGGACTGCAAATTTGTGAATATGTGAGCATGAGGTGTTTGCTGCAGAGCAGATCACTGGTGCCCCCCAGCTTATCCAAGGTAAAATGATGAATTTAAATTACCTGTGGGTATCCCTTGCTGTTTTGGTGTTCACTAAAAGAGTTTCTGCATTACAGGAACCAGTGAGGATCTCTCAGGTGTTAAAAAAGAGACATGTGGGTTCAAACGAATCGAGTCCCAAAGTATTTGTAAAGTAACTGCCATTGTCCTCTCGTCTCCTCTTTCTTCTAATTCTCTGAACTGTGCTACGAGAGGAAATAAAAAATGCCACATGGAATTTATTAGGTTTGCTTCCTTTTGAATGTGAGTTAAACTTGGGTAAGAGGGATCAAAGCCTGGGAAATTCTCTCTCCTTTGGAAGGGACCTGTGTGCTGATATTAGGAACTTGGTCTCTGATTCTCAGATTAGTCCTGTTTACCATGCCATCAGAGATAAAAAAGTATTTGAGAAGGGTTGGAAATGAAAGATACCCATCATTATATATTCTGTAAGCAAGTTCTGGGCCCTTTTTGAGAATGTCAGTTTCCTTGGAGTTCTGTGCAAATGTAAGGGCTTTATGTAAACTCAGACCCAGCATGGATGTGATAGTAAGGAGCTCTGCTGCAACTTGCACAGGACACAACCCAGCAGGAAGTCTGCAGTGCAAGGCACTGGCTTTTCCTTTCTCCACCTGCACAGTAGCTATTGGCGTTGGGGAAGGACACACAAGTGTTTTGAGTGTAGAACGAAGGCTGGAAAATTGTTAGTAAACTGCTCTAGTTGCACTGGTGTCCTTGTGGTACAATTTCTAGCTTCATTTTAAATGGGGTTGAAAGGTGTATTGTTTGGGAGATAATCCTGCGCTCTGACGAATTTCTTGGCAAGAAGGGAGACTTTCCTCCACATAAGGAAAAATTCACAAAAACAATGGAATTTATTAGCCCTACACTGGAATTCCACGAAACTGGCAATAACACTGCTTTCTAAATAAACAGGCAAGGCCACAGTATATCTCTCTAAGATGCTGGTTTGGCCTGGCAGGAAAATCCAGATTTTGAGACCTAGTCAAGACTGCTGTACCTGGTGCTTTCTGCTCAGAGGTGCTGCATTTTTGTTTTAGGGAATGTGGCTGTATCCCACTGTCCCTTTCCCTGTTCTCTTCGTATGGTGGCTACATTTTATTTTTCTCATTTTCTCTTATTATCTTCCAATTTTTTTTTTTCTCTCTCTCGGATTTTCTATCTCTTTAGTTTTTATTCTTGCAAAGGCCATCTCCAGAGCCCAAAAATAGATAATTCACGTTCCCTTGTGCTATTTCCTGTGCCACACTGCCACTCCCCTACCAGTGTGGAGTGTAAACATGTAAGGATTCAAGCTATGCTAGTACAGATGCTTGCCAAGGGCAAACTGTAACCCAGAGTGCTTGATCATTAGCTGAAAGCAAACTGCACATCGTACATGCACATATGTTGTCTGTTTACAGTTTTGATTCCATTGCTAAGTTATGCAAGTCTACCAGTCAGGGAACAAAACCAATACCACATATGTTTGGTGACTAACCAAAACCGTGATTTGTTCTCACAATAAAGAATGGGGCGGGGGGGGGGGGGGGGGGGGGGAAGAGTCAAAAGCTTGTATTCCACTTAGTAATGCAGTTGGGAACAGAGGTGACACGTGGTTTGAAAATATTTTGGTTGTGTTAATGGTAAAAACAGAGCAAATTCTGAATGGGCAACACTCAGCTGTGTTGCTGCAGGGAGAGCAAACATTGCCACATGGCTTGTGCAGTGCAGCCAGCACTGTGCCTGCCCTGAATATCTGCACCAAACTGCTCCACAGAATTGGCATCCTAAGGAGCAGCTCCCACTAAGTTTCAGTCTCACAGTCAGTTCATATGCAGCAGAATGCTTTGGAAAATTGAGCAGAAAAGGAATCCTTGTGACTTGTTTGTTCAGGAAAGAAGTTCTCTGTTCTCCTGGCCCTAATATGGAGCTGAAGGTTCTGGACCACAGTGACTCTATCCCTCAGTTCCAGTGTGCGTGGGATCACAAAGATGTTTAAAATGGAAGGATCCATAGTGCTGCCTGTCGTATCCACTGCCAGCTCCTCCAATACCTTAAAGTCCCCATCAGTGACGGCAGGGAAGCTTTATGGGAATGCAGAGTCCCACCACAAGGGCAAAGGAGAGTGTGGCTGCCTGGTAGAAAGCTTCTTATCTTCCTATGGTATTCTTGAACAATAAGCTTCCTTTAATCTGCAAAACCTCTTTCATGTAAAATCTACATGTATCTTGGAAGGACTCTTAATTAGACAAAAGGGAATGCAAGGAAAATTCAGATTAAAAATGTGTTGTTCCTGGGAGCAAGAAATTGTTGTCCTGGCAACAACAAGCATCTGTGTTTTTCTCTCTCCTTTTTTTTTTCCCTTTTCCCTCCTTTTTCTCTCTCTCTTTTTTTTTGTCTTTTTTTCTATTTTTTTCTCTTCCTTTTTCTTTATTTTTTTCCTCTTTTTCGTCTCTCTCTCTTTTTTCTGTCTTTTTTCTTTTATTGGGAGAGGGAACTTGCCTTGTTTTTGTAGTACCCTGCAAGAAGACTTTCAGGTTTTAGTTGTTTCTGTGATTTATCATGGTCAGGTTAGTCCTTCAAGCAGAATTTCATGCACCACTCTTCAGGGGAGGTCTTGATGCTGTTTTTTGTTCTCATGGGACTCAGATTGGTATAAAAGTGGCCTCTCAGAATCAAGTTCATTCTTGGATGAGAAGGTCTGTCTTAGACCATGAGCCTCTACTCAAATTTTAGTTAAAATGCACTTACTTCATGGAAACAACAATTCTTGGAAATAAAAAAACTATATATGCAGAGGAAAATTATGTGGAACTTGTTTATCTTCAAATTAAGGTGACTCTTGGCAGATGAATAGAAAACTGCAGAGTTACAGACTTATCTTAGTGTATTGGTACTAGTATTGTATATTGGATTGGGATAAACTATTAATTAATAATCCTAACCTTTACTAACAGAGTTGAAAAGGCACGGACAATATTTTGGTAAGGGGAAAAACCTCGAAATTGTCATAAACCTCCTCTCTTCACCTTTAATACAACCTCTTGGTTTTTAATTACTCCTGCAAAGTGGAGCAATCACAGGATCCTTCTGTGACATTTTCAAGTTTTCTGTCTGCTCCACTTACGAGAAACAAATGGGTCTGCTCAGCTCCATCTAGATTGAGTTTTTCATGAAGTCATTACTTCTGTCACAGGGACTATTTTCAAATTGAAAAATCTGAAACAATAAATGATGGTGAAGCAGTTAATAACTGTTAAGAAATCACATTTGGAAAATTGCATTTAAGCAATAACCTTTCTCCCTGTAATTAAATGACAGAAAGGTCCTGGTTTTAATTAAGTCAGCAATTTATAGTTATGAAGCTATACTTCACTATGCAGATTAGAAGATGATAGGTCACAGAACACCCTGAGTGCATTTTTAGCGGAGCTGATCTGGTAATTACTCCACTGTTCAGTGGTGACCACAGTGAACCGTATCTCTAGATTAAACAATTTTCTTTTCCCTGCTCCATGATGTATAACCAGGATGAGTAAATGTACCACTAGGACTGCATCGAACATCTTTAAATTAAAATGGATTTTAAATGAGGGGGCATGAGCGAAGAAAGTAATGTTTGAAGAACAGCGGTAAAAATGAATGGGCCACTAGGCAAGTCTTGCAAGCAGAGAATATATCATTGTTTTACAGGGCTTTCTATCTTGTGCTTGAATGTTTGGTGCAGATTTATGAGGAAGTAAAATGCTAATGTTAGTGTATTTATAAACATATGATGGGGGTTTCATCTATAATTTATTCCCAAGCCCTGCATTATGCAGCCTATGAAAGAAAATGAAATGCTGTGTTGGACAGCGAAAGGGTTCATTAATACAGCTTTCACATTTTATTTAACTAACCCCTAGCTCATATTACACGTTGATTATTACATTGTGAGATGGTTTTGAACGCTTATTGTGTTCTGCTCCTCAGGCCTTTTGCTAGCTACTTCAGTAAGATTTCAACAGCATTCAACTGTCTTATTTCAAGTGGCACTAAGTATATTCACTTGGCCTTCAGGCATAGCAACAATGTATGTATATTTATGGATGTTATTTTTTTTTCTTAAAGATTTGGGGGAAAAGAGGTAGAGTGCAGTGTTGCAGTTTATTAGTAAAATGTGTTATTTTAGTTAGACACTCACAAATAACCTGTACTCAAGTTGCACCACAGAATCAGTTCCAATCAAATGTAACCAGCATAAGCTTTGCTGAACCGGAGTTTGTAAATAAGGAATATTCAAATAGCACTTTAGTTCACAGTTACTACTTCCTTTTACTTGTAAACAAACTAATTCATTGACCAGAATAACTGCTTTAATTGTCGAATTAGCTATCAGTGTAAATTGCAGCACTATGTGGAAATCTCTTAAGATTTGCCAATACAGTCTGGAATTTACTTACCAAGCTCAATTTTCCCATGTATTACAACTGAGTGCTTGTTGAGGGGGAGGGGTGGTGTGAGTAAAGGGATGAAAAGCCAGTTACAGGATGATATTTATGAAAGTGGACATCAGTAACTATTGACATTAAGTGAAGACAGCAGATGATGATTTTCAAGTTTACTGATACAAATACTTGCTTGCAATTCCTTTTTATTCTGTTTGCTGGGTGGTTGTTTTCTTTTTATTCCCAGGTTTTTTCCAAACCTTTTTCTGATTCTCTCTGACTTTAACAAAAAGGGCTCCAGCCAGCAGTAGGCAGTGGCAGAATTATATCAAAGGCTGAATTTGTCTAAAGAGGGCAAGGAAAAGAAAGGCAAAGAGGTAGAATTTCTCAAGCACAGTTACTTTCTTCCAGTTTTTGAGTGGAGTTTTTTTGGGGTGGTGGTGGGGTAGTGGGTTTTTTCCACACAGTCATTACTTGATATTTGCTGAGAGCATCAAGGAACGATATGCAGCACTGAACGCCAGGTTTCTAAAATATGCAGTTGTTTAACTAAATAAAACATTGTTTGAATGATGATAAGCCTGAAAAAGTCTGATAGGATCAGACATCTTAGGATGTTTCTTCTTGTAAAAGAGGATAAATTGCCACTATAGAAATTCTGGAATTTTGAGAGAATATGAAAAAGAATGGAAAAACTTCTTCTTTCTCGTTCCTTTTCCTTTCCTTTTTTTTTTTTTTTTTTCTTTCTGATGATGGAATTGACATGTAATTTAATTGATGACAGAGCTTTGTCATTTCCCCACCACCACACACACATGCACATCCTCCCCTCCACCATGTTTATCCTGTATGGAAAGAAACAAGCCTAGCACCTCCTTTGTACATCTACAAATGTATATAACTTTCTTCTGAGGCACCCATATGTTTACAATGAAGTTTAGAGAGGATGGCTGTTGGTGAGGTTTAAATGTGGGAGCAGAACAAGAGGACAGCTCTTTGGCTGCTCAGTGAACGATGGGAATTTGGCTGTCTGGAAAGAATCCAGTGCTGTGGACCAAATTTGAGGTATTTTTAAAGATTTTCTTTAGCAGTGTTTGACATTTGGAGTTAAAAGGGCAGAGCTGTAGAGATGCAGAGCCCTAATCCCTTAAGACCTAGCACTAATAATGGTTTCTGCACAATACTGGGGACAGAGTCAGAATAACCAAAAATGCACACACATCCAAACTCCAGAGTCTACAGTCTGTTAGAGCTTCATGAAACTGAAAGCACAGAGATGAGCATCTCCTCCTTTTTAGCAATCACTGTCTGTTAAACCAGCTTCTTGTTATCAACAGAGTTTTGTATCAGCTCTCTGGAAGTTGTTAAAGGCAAATGGAAATATGTGAGTTTTTAACTGGCTTCCACAGAAATGTGAAGTTGTTCTCAACTCCTGTGTTCAGACAATTATCTAAATCAGGATTTGCTTTATTGCTTCTGAAGAGCAGGAATTTACCATTTTGCTTTCTCCTGAAACAGCTGGAATCACTTATACCTGGAGGTATAGATTTCCTGTCACTCCTTGCAGAGTCTAAGGAAGTTCATGGCAATATTCCCTGTAGACAAGACCTCTAAAATGGCTGTCATGAGGCACAGAGATGTAAAGTGAATTGATGACAGAAGAATTATGTGTAGGACTTACCCTTTGGTGATCATGTACACCTGCCTTATAAGGACATCCAGGGGAAGTCTCCATTCAAGACAGCCCATTCTTCCTCTGTTACACCCAGTAAAGACACACACATTTAAGGTGGGCAGAAAAGCATTTGAATTACGGAGCATAACATACTTCCTGATGTGCTTGACAGCAGAAATCAGATAAGGAAAGCTGTTGAATTCTTATACTTCTTAGGGGAAGAAGGGAATTTGAATCAACATGACAAAAAATTGTGAAGTGGTGCTAGCATAGCATGCTTTGGAAAAAAGCAGTTCCCCCTTTGCTTTTACTATGGATTCTTGAAGAACACCTTTTCAAGTTCACTTTAGGCTTGGTAGATTTGCAGAGAAGCCTACTGGAAAAGGCTGAATACTTTTACCATGCCATGAATCAGAATATTGTCTTCTCTCTCGGTACTTTACCCACAGGCAAGGATGGTGATACACTGACTTTCCAGCAATCTCTGCAGCTGCCCAGCTTCTGATCTGAAATTCTGCATCTAATGTTGAAACAATTACACTGATCAGTTTTAATTATTCCTCTGGCTCACTGTGGTATTAAGAAGAGGCAGGGTACACAGATCAGCATGATGGGTATTAGCACTCCCTCCTTTGGCCAACCTCTCTTTAATCACATGGGGGTTACATATTTACTATTTCAGTCAGGAAATCCCTTGTGGGAGGTGTTACACAAGCAGAACAAAAAGCTGTCCCTTCTGTCCCTGCCCCAAAAGTGCAGGAATATTGAACATGAAAGTTGCAGTGAGTATGACTGTTCATGAGGAGTAGAGTCCTGAGCTGGGATGGGGAATGAAAACTGTTATTAGCTAATAACTTTTCCCTGTATGTGCTGTGGGCTCATCTCCATATTTAAAGGCTGTGGGAGCTCTGAAGCCTTATGGCATTTTATTTCTGGGACTGCAATGATTGTCGGTGTTAGAAAATTGGGATTTGAAATAAAACGTGAAACGTTTAGAGTCTACATAAACTACATTATGCACCGTGGCGAGATTCTGCCTGAAACATGAAGCTCAACTTTGAAAAGCAGGTGTTCAATCAACTCCCTTCAGGAGGTCAGTCAGGACGTGAACTTGTGGATCTGTGTAGCAATCTAAGCCTTGGTTCCTACAGCCTGTTTGGGTCAGTGTTTTGGGGAGAAATGAGAATAACTTTGTAGAAACTTCAGCAGATGCTGAGGATCAAAATGAAAAGCCACGAACATCATGTCCCTCTGCACTCCATTCTGACCTGTAGTGCGCATAGTGCCGTCAGCCTGACTGCTAAGTTTGCACAGCAAAGTATTGGATTTCTTCCCCTTAATTTTGATGGGAAAAACATGTGGTTTGTTAAGCTGAAGCCCCCCAAAATTTTAATCTTTTCTTCTGTCAAAGAGCACCAGTTTTCCTTGTGACTACAAAAGTGTTCAGCCTTCTGTTCAGCCTCCTCATAGGAGGATCTTTAGACTCATATTTTTTGGTCTCTGCTTATAATCTGGAGAGCTGACAGTCAGTATTAAAATATTGTTTTGCTGAGCAGCCTGACAGTGCCACCAATTGACCCCTCAAATCCTCTCAGATATTTGAAATCTCCCATGAAGTATTTTATTGAATTTTCTGCTATTGCACTTTGACAGTACTTAAAGAAGCAATGACACAATGCACTTTTCTTATGTACTGTAGAAAATTGCCAAAACAGGTCACTTATAAATCAAAATCCATCTATTCTTCTATTTTTAACTGTATTAGTTTGACTAAACAGCAAGTAGCAGAATTATACTGTTAAGTCATAATGAGATAATATGTAAAATTTTAGAAAACGTCTATTAATGAGGAATTGTTGCTCCTTCTTCATCCAGAGTGGTCTCTGCCAACCTTGCTCCAAGGACAGTCAGTAGTCTCATGTTGTGTAAATGGTCTCTGTTACACTGTGCTCCCTGTATGAGCTACAGACTTCACAGCAGGATACTTCATCTTTGATTGCATCACTCATGTCTGGCAAGAACAGGACATCTCAAATGCTGTTTTTACACTTTGCAACACCCAGATGGGAACTGCAAATGATGTTTGCTATGTCTCACCTCAGGTGTGGTACTAGAGTGCAGTTGTCTTTGTGCAGAGTTCCATCCTCAGGTGCAGTTTTGCCTGGCTAATGGTGGAAGTTATGTGGCCTCGCATTTAAAATCTCACCTAAAATGGCAGCATGTATTCTCAACTGAGCTTTTTTTCATTTTAAGTTTTCTGTCTATACTGTGAATGTATAAAGAAGCTATTTAAAACATTTCTTCTGTGAAATGCCCAATGTGGGTAAAGACTGAGTATTAAATAATAAATAATAAATTAAAATTAAGTCATAAATAAGGGATGATATTCACCTTTGTTTGTCCCAGCACCTTGCTGAGTCTCCCCATTGACTCACTGGGACCTGGTGAAGGTCACAATCTGTGCCTGAATCACCTATTGAAAAGTAAGCACAGCAGCACACTGGGGGCATAGCAAAGCTGGTTGGCATTGGGGTGTTAAAGGGGTTTTAAATGTAAAGGGAAGGGGTGCCGTGGCAGCAGCTAAGGAGGTGACTTGGGGGCAGTATTTTTGTGCAGTATCTTCAGGAAAGCGTTGCCTGAAGTCTACAGGGTGAAAAATGTTCTCTACAACGTTGCTGGCAGCAATTTGCAGTCATTTCTGGTACAAATGGACACAGCTCTGTTCTATTTATGGAAGGTTCCTGTAATGTGCTCAGGCCTCCCACTGACTTCAGTGAAGCTGTTCCCACTTACAAGGGCTGGTGAACCTGGCCTGTGAACTCTGCCAGTCCCTCATCAGATCTGAGATACAAAGCCAGCCTGAGAGCTGACAATATATATGTAATTCCGCCTGAAGACTTTTATCTTGGGGTGAACCCAGCAAGGAAGAGAAATTTTGCGTGCTCAGACCAAAACTAGTAACATTTAGGCACTTAATTTTTTTTCCTGTGAGATTTGTCCATTAATGAACTTTATGAAGCTTTTTCTAGGCTTACAAGTCTGAAGAGAGCTATTGAACAAAAGGGGGAGAGTTTGCTAGCCAGGCATTTTCTCTGCTCCCTCGGTTCTGTTTCTTTATAGCCAGAGAAACACTTTCAGCTGCATATCTCTAGAGCAATGCCAACACTTAGTGACCAGTTAAGTAAATCCCACTTGTTAAATTCTTGTGGCTGCATTATGCTGGGAGCCTTACGCTTAGGGCCCTGTTCTGTCACTGCTTGTTTTTTTCAGCTTTAAATGAAGTGACTTGGATGGGATACACTGATTGGTGATGCAGGAAAAACCTTCTGCAGCTGAAAGGTGGCATAGGGTGGCACTAGAGCTGTTATTTGCCCTTTCTGTGAAAGGTAAGCCGAGAAACATGTTTGGTTCCTGGACCTCAGGCTAACAGGGCAAAGCCTGGATGCCAGCTAGGCTATGGATGGGCTTCTTTACTCCTGACTTCTTTACTTCTGACTCCCACTCCTGAATTAGGAGTCAAAGGATTTGTGTGGGGTTTGCTATCTCACGTCTCTTCAGTGTGTCCTTGAACAAGTGGAATTACAAAACTAAATGGCAGTGATCCACTTTAGAAGGAGTGTCTCACCTCTGTGACTCCTGCAGTGCCCCGTTCCCTTCACAGTCATGGATATATATGTCCTGAAAAATCTTACACATTCACGTTTGGAATCCCAGAGCTTCCTTGGGACAAAACCTGTGCCGGCCGATGTCTTTCTCCCAGACCAAAGAGACAAATGACACCTCTGACCATTTGCCTGCCTTCTCTGCAGGGAGTGTGTCCCTCCTGTAGCTGTTGCACTTACCAGCCCCTGCCTGCCTTCACAAGCACCCAGGTACCACATTTATCTTTCCCTCTTTGGTGGAATCGGGGCCCTTGGATTCCAGATGTGCTCAGGTTGCAGGTGAGCACCTTATCTGGACAGGTATTGTTGCTGTTATAATCATGCAAAAAAAAAAAAAAAAATCCAAGGTTTCTTGGTGTACCAGACCTCTTATTTCAATTACAAAATGCTATTTAGAAGTCATAGCTCAGGAGTTCTGGCCTAATTCCTCTTACAAATGGCTTATATGGATTTCTCTTGCTAGAAAATTAATTGACCATACAATAAACTATTTTCCCTTGAGCAGGGACTATTCTGTTTCCTATGACGTTACAGTAAGCTGTCTTTGGGCCAAATATTTAAAGGTATTTAGGTGCTTAAAGATGCAGGTAATGTGAATTTTCCGAAATACCTAGCTGCCTAATACACAGTGATTTCAGTGGGAGTTGCCATCAAAGAGCTTCTAAAAATCCCACTGTGCACCCATCTGCTCTTTTAAGCACCTGAATTCCTTTAAAAAACAGGTCCTTCCCTCCATCACTGAGGACAAATTTTATTTTTCCTAATGCAGACAGAGCTTCTTAATACATTTTTCTGGATATTGCCTGCCACCTTTAGCTTATTTTCATTGTTTTGATTATGATGTCAGATCTAGTTGATGATCATGTTTATGCAGTTCCAAGCAGAGCGTGGGCACACAGCATCTATCCTTTATGACACGAACTTGGCACGGCAGCTCATGTTAATAAATCAGGGCTAAGAGGTTTGTAGGCAAGCAAACTGTCAGAAAGTTGCTGCAACTTTTGCAGTATATTAAATGATCTGTGTTTTGTTCTAACTTTTTAAACCCTCTTTGAAAACCGGTGTTCTGTTTCTCATTAGTGGGCCTTTGATCCGGTGAAAATATCAGTCCCTTGAGTTAATATTTCATCTGACTATAGGGCCATGTAATTTGCTACGACACTAAGTCAATAGGTCTCTGCTGGCTTACCCCAGCAGGACTTGTATGTGTAGGCGAAAAATTCGCTGCAAAACATGAATAATGTGGGTCTAATCAAGAATTTATTTCTCTGGTTAACTACAGGAAAAAAGTGGAGTGTGAACATCTGTCCATCTAGGCACAGAAGAAGCTTGAGGGAAAGCAAACATTTCACTTTGTATCAATTCACATTCTCAATTTAATACATAAACGGGAGTGTCAGGGCACGTACATCTTGCAGAGCCACAGAAATAGCAGTAGATTGATCTATCATTATTTACTGGCTTGGCCATCCTATTTATGTGCTTTCTATTATAATGTACTTGGAAAACTCAGACGTTCCTTCTGCATTAACCTCCACCTTCTGTCCTCATCTCTCCCTCTGGCTGCCCCATGCTACATTCTGAAATTTTAATGTCATTGCACAAGGTGCTATAGAATGAAAATAAACATTTGTCTGTGGAGAGTTTGCTGAGTCTGGAATATTCAGTGTGGCTTAAGCTAATTTAAAAACAAGTGACTGAAATTGTGCTTTTACTTTTTAAGGCTTTTCTAGCAATATTTCATTCTGCGGTCTCCAAAGGAGTGAAGCATTTACGAATATGCATTAATCCTCGCTGGGAATTGATCCAGAGCTTGTTTTAAGCATATGCTTAAGTGGTTTGTTGAACTGGGGCCATGGCTGCCCAGACCCATCTCTGGATGAGATTTAATTGAGCAATGAGAACATTTGAATTAATTTACTTGTACTTATGGGGTTTGAAATAGATAGATAGTTAGATAGATGGATAGATAGATTTTTAAATAGTATTTGATGAGATTTATGAGGATTTGTGCACATCTGATATTTGGATTTACTGTGTGAGAAAGGGTCAGATCTTTGCTATGACTCTGCAAAAAAAATCTCTTAAGTGCAATACCTGCCTGATATTGTGTCTGCAGAACAAGCAAATATTTTGTTATATTTTCTCTATGCTGAAAATAGTTTTTTGTTGTGTGGGTTTTGATCCTTGCTTGGTTTTAGCTTGAGAAATTTGTTTTATTTTATGGCTTCCATTTCCGTCTTGGGTGTGTGAGGAGGAAGGGCCCTGCTGCAGAGGAGCCTCCTGCTCTGGTTGTTGTGTTAGCTTCTCACTGACCCACTGCAGCTCATTCATGAGTTTTCAGCTCTGACAGGTTGAATGCCCAGAGTGGTCACTGATTAGACTGCCACTCCTAATATTCTCATCCCTGCAGTTATCAAGCAGGAAAATAGTGACAAGCAAATCTAAGCAGCGTGGGAAATGCAGAGTCTGAGGAACCACGGGCTTTGGCTTCTTATGGCATTTACTGAGCCTGCAGTGGCATTAAGTGTGATAGCACAATAGTCTGGAGCAGAGAAGGATCCCAGAACTCGGCAAATAGAAAGCAAATCTCACTTGATATTTGTGACTTGTACGCTGCTGCACGGTGCCTTAGGGGTAGGAGAAGAATTTCAGAGTCCTGGGTGATTCCTTTGACCTTGGTTGTTTTGTGTTCAGTCATGGTGTTGAAGAGATCTGACCCTGAAATTTCAGGGCCACCTCCTGAACTCCAAAATCTCTATTCATCAAGACAAAATTCTCAATAAAGTCACTGGGAGTTTTCCTCAGACTTAGGGATATCAGAATTTAATGTTCCTTACATTTTTTTTTTTCAGGAGGATGGTTTAAAGCTTATTTGTCACCATAAATGGGGACTTGAAACTTCATGGAAGACATTCTATTTTACCAGGTTTTATAGAGGAACTCAGCTTTTTACTGTTTTAGAGAATTTTTTTGACAGACATATGGTAAAATGGGATATTTTTCATTTCATTATGGCAAATTTCTCTTTACATCTGTTTTTCTTTCCTATTATTTGTGCAGACTTGGATCCCACTCCTGCCATTGCCCTGACTTCATGATGAGTTTCCAAGGAACATTTTTAATGTCTCAGGCTCCCTGAATTCCCTTGGCCAATACCAAAGGCTGAGATGTATGCAGTTGGTCATGACATTCACCTGGGATTTGCTGAGGCCAAAATTAAATCAGGTAAAGCTCTAAGTTGAATCTGGGTCTCCAGAGTCTCAGGTGAATACAGTAATGTCTTTATTCTCTTTAGTTTTTTTTCTTACAAGAAGTTAGAGTTCCAAAAAATATTCCTCTGATCTTCTTACTACCAAAAAATGGAAAAGGAAAGGCAGAATTTCATGAATAAGTATTTTCCAGAGAATTTTTTATTTGTCAGAATTCTTTGGATTGATTATTTTTGTTTTCTTAAGAGCACCTTTGCTTAGGATTGTGTCTAAAAATATAAATTCTCCTTCGAATATGGAAAGTGCCATGTACATTTAATAAACAAGGGACTTGCCTCTGAAGCTACACACATCTGAACAAGGTGATCCAATAAATTTCCTATAGAGCAGAATTAGGAAAATAAACTGCATTAGTAACCCAGATGGGTTAATGGAAGTCCCCTGACTATGGTGTGCTACTTCCCTGTAGCTCTTTGCTGTCTTTGTCCCCTGCTCAGTGCAGTGTTTTCAAGCTCTCTGGCACAGGGAGTTTGAGAGCTGTGCTGGACCATGCTGATGGCAGACAGAGAGCAATTCTCTGTGTTTTACCACACTCCCTCAATATTCATTTGAAAGCACCAGTACCTTAAACTCCAAAAAGAGTTCGTCAAATCTGTGAATATCTATGTTTTTTTTCGTGGAAATTGAGGACCAGTGTCCAGGCATCTGTGTTTTATTCCATATACAGAGCTGGATGTGTGGCTCTTGCACATGTGCATGTGAACCCCATCTGTAGCACCAGCTTGGTGGAAGGAGAAAACAAAATAAAAGCCCAATAACTGGTCTTAAGACATTCTGATATGAGTTAAACCTTAACAGCAACTTCCCCCTGCTATAACCAGAGATATTCACTGTATTTGGGGCAGGATGTTAAAGCATTAGAAAATTCCCCATGTTTAGTAGTTGGACTAACCCCATGGTCCTCATTATAAAAGCAGCTTGCAAAACCCTCAAAGCTTTATGCCCAGATTGTGTGATGGGCTCCAAAGCCCATCCTGCCCTTTTGCTCTCTACAGCTCTCCTCCTTCTGCTCCCCCTACATAAGGGAAGGAAGATGAGGCCAGTGATCAAGTTGGAAATCTTCCTTGAATAGTAAAAAGAGAAATAAGACAGGGTAATTGATAAAGTGTAGCAGGTCACACATGGAGTGCTTGTAATAACCATTTTAAAATTACTCTGCTGTGTAGAGAGACACGGGGATAAAATAAGTATGGCTTCTGTTGATTTTGTGTCCATATATAAAGTGTTACACTCTCCTTAGAAGGGAGACTGCATGGTAAAAGTTGGGAGGGGGGGGGAATGGTGTTAGTGCAAGAATCAAATTAGAAGTGGGGAAAATAATGGTGGAGAATGTGATGATGTGGAGAAGGGAGAGAGTCCCCATCTGCACTTGCCTCTTACCCAGAATGTCAGGGACTTTGGACCCAGGTGGGTGAATTCTCCCACAAAAGCTCTGCTCTGCAGGAGGAACATTTCAGGATACTGATGCAAGCGTGAGTGCATCCATAATTCTGTTTTTAAAGACAAATCATTTCAAGTAGAGCATAGAGCTCATGACACAAACACATCTGGATTTCAGTTGTTGATCTGAAATATTCACAGTCCAATATGGTAAGAGCAGATGTTGGATTGACACTCATTGTAAATGTGAATGATCACATCACAAAACCCATATGCAGCTTAGTTGAGAGCAGCAAAGCCTACCTGCCCACCTTTGCTTGTGCTCTGGGGCTAAAAATATTTGCTTGCACACTTAATGTTAGTCACCGCTCTTTTTTTAGGTGTAGAAGATTATTATAAACCTCAAAAAGGTTAAGATGTAAACTGTGGTAGGAATTGAACTGACAGCCTTAATCAGAAGTACTTGGTTTGAAATGAAACATTAAAAAACCTCTTTAAAATGTTTAATATTATCATATTTTGTGCTTAGTAAGCACTGCTGCAGAGGTCAGTGGTAGCAAACTTAATAGGTTGATCTTTAAAAGACATCAAGTATCTGTGCCTTATGCTGAGGTATGTAGAGGCTGAAGAACTTCTGATGCCTTTGAGGAGAAGTAGCTGAGGCAAGAAAAGTGTAGCTAAATAGGTGAGTCAAGGGGTCCGTGGAAAGGTCACCTGATTTTTCAGGAGCTTTTTGCTTCCACAGCATTTTGAATGTGAGTTCTCTTGGTGTGAATACTGCACACATGGCCTTCTTATTGTATTTATTTCTGAGTGTATCCACAGACTGGAGGATGTTGAAAATTATTTTGGATTCTTAAAATGTGACCACCTTCCAGAGCAAAATACTCCCAAACACAAGAACAGGGACCAGGATTTTTGCAGAAGAAAAGCCCAGGTCATGTCCCCTTTCCCCCCTCTCAAAGCCTCCTTGGTTCACTGAACATTCAGATCTAGAGGCCCGTGTTCTGTTCTTGGTGCAAGTTACAATTCTCGAGCTGACTGAGGGCTCCAAGCCAGGGCAAGTTTAGGCACTGTGGGATTTCAGTGTGTGCCCAAGGATGAGTGAAAGGTGTCAGGTAACAGATTAAACAACCAAGGAGACAATTAGGCACAGGCTGAAGGTAGAATGTTCATCCCAAAGTGTGGGAGAAAGAATCATAGAGATTCAAGAGGGAGTCAATGACAGAGTCGAGCCAATGAAAATTGTGTTTGCCACAGTGTTTCAAATAAAGAAAAGAAAAAAGTAGTCAGGGCAAAAATGAGAAAGTTTTGAGGAAGAGCTGGAGTGAGGGGTAGGAACAACCTGAGTGCATTAGGAAAAATGCCCTGGGGAACACGGGTAGCAGGGAATGTTTTCTGTTACAAAAGAGCACATCCTAAATTGAGTCATCTCAGAGTTTAAAATTATTCAGACTTCAGCTTAACTTCCTCTCCTAATAGAGGATTTTATTTCTGAATAGGCAAGCATTTAAAATTGTAAAGAAGAAAAAGCAAGTACTTTCCTTGGAAGGATGGATGAAACATAAATCTTAAGCAGAATTATAAACTGTTGAGACAAGGCATTTTTGTTGGATTATGTAGCTCATATCAGATAGCAATAAATCAATCCTTCAAAGACAAAAGACTATAGAAAGAAGAATAAACCAAAGACTCTCTAAATAACAAAGGCCAGATACACAAAAGTAACTAAGGAGCTGAAGAGGCAAATAGATGCCTGGCAGGATTTTAAATGGGATCATTCAACACAGACAATCATCACCTGCTAGTGATTATTGGTGTCTTTAGGCTCCTTCAGGCCTAGACACTTCCTTGACTGAGGTTAAAATTCCCATCAGCATCAGGGAAACGTAACTCATTGCCTTAAAATCCGCATGGTTGGTGTATCATCCAAGGTAAATGAAAAATGTACCTAGTGGATGTGTTTGACCTATTGTGAGCTTTGACAGCACACGTATCTTAATACAGTTCTGTCTTTACTCACTTGGGTAATCTCACTGAGATGGGAAGTTCTGCTCATCTTTATTTCCTGATCTACATAGAATAACAGATTTTTGAGTAAAACTCAAAATCTTATTGGGTATGATGACAAAATTCTAGTAGTGGGTACCAGTCACAAATGCTGGTTAATGCTCACTAGTTCTCACACTTTGGAATTTAATTTTCTGTACTTTGAATTCCTACATTTTGGGCAAAAAGGGCCCCATTCCAGTGCTGGAAACAGCAAAATCCATGTCACAACCTGTGCCTCTTCCCTGTAGTCCCAGTGCCTTATTGTTCACATCATCCAGACCATTTGCAGCATGCTCTGGCATGTGCATAACCTGCACACACCTTGGCCTTCTCCCAGGGAATATCCAACAATAAGATGAGATTAAGACTTGGGGCTCATCCTGACACACAGGCTGAAGAACAGTCATAGAAGCTGGGAAGTTTTTCCAGGTCCTTTTATTTTCCAGTCCTTTTAGCTGAGCTCTGCTGTGCTGGTAGCTACATTTTCATCCAGTATCAAATTTTGCTGGTTTTTTTTTTTAATATTAAATTAAAAGGATGACTCAAGTCTTAAACTGTTGGGGGTGTGTGCAGGAAAGGGATTCCTTCCAAAATCTGAAGAAGTAAATGTAATGCAGATGATGGGAGGGGGGGGGGAGGGGTGAGGGGGGATGAGAAGAAAACTTTCTGTACATCTGTTTTAAAAAGCCAGTCAAACAAATACTGAGGGCACAAGATCTTAGCATGACAGAAAATTACTAGAATATGGTGGATAAAAGGCAAACAGGCAAAGTTACTGCTAGAACAAGCAGAGATGTGAAAAATGTAGGAAAATTTGCAAGTCTTTATTTGCCACTAGTCTGACAACAGATGATGATGACATATCTGTGCACATATGTTATGAAAAAAAGGCTACTATCACAAGCTATGCAGTGATTGGGTCATTGAATATTTTTAGCTCCAGTTCTGGTTCTGGTTGGCCTCTATATCATCTTGAGTTTGAAAGTCCAGATTAGTTCAGTCTCCCCATGGAATATTGTTCTACAGAATATTTTAAGTGCATTTATTGAGAAATAATACATTTGAATACTATATAATTATGATTGCAATGCCTATACAATTTTAGATTTGCTTCATCAAAGATTAATATTCTTTTTCTTGGACTTTGCACACTTACAGAGTTCAGCTGGAAAAAATATCAGAGTGCACCTCTTACAAGTGAAATGGTACTTTGTGTTCTTTAAGTCGCTCCCCCCTTTGGCACCAGAAAAGTGCTTTATTCATTCCACATCTTATGACATGCAGTACTTAAAACAGGGCAGCATGGAACACCATGAGACTAAGCCTTCCTGCCTAAGTTCAAAATACACTTACCTGTTTAAAACAGAAAAACATGCTTTTCCAAAAGCTTGCTTGTCCATTAATCCTGCCCAAGGGTACTTTTGGTGCATGCTTCCCCTTCTTACCTGGCTTTTATACACAGCTTCTTGCTTTGGTTTTGCCTAAAAAGTGATTTTTTTTTTTACTTATTAGGCAAGGACTGGACAGTGCAGCAGGAGACTGTCCACCTGCTATTCTTAGTAATTTTTTCTTAAGGGAAACACCTTACTGATGCATTCCTTTCCACCCATCTCCCCCAGCACGGTGATGTATTTGCTGTTAACTCTTTGCTCTTACTGCAGTTATGATCCTTATTTTTGCCCCTCTTCTTTAATTACACCCCCTCAGTAAAGGAAGGGGGGGGGGGGGGGAAGGATAGTGTTTGCAAATGGCAAATCAGTCCATGGGGACTGCTCAGATTTTAAGGGCAGCTGCTGTTCAATGTATCTGGTGTGTCACTTTCTGGTTTGTGCTACCGTTTTATTGCTGCTGTGGGAGTGGAGCAAAAATAGCGGCTACTGCAGTTGTGTTGAATAACCATCAATGTGATCCCAGCCGATGTGTCAGTCCCTCACTGGGCACAGAGATGTCCGGATTTGATACCCACCACCCACCCTGACCTGTGAAGGAAAACAGCAACATGCTAAATAGCTACAGAGGAGCATCATTAGCTGGAAGACTCAGCTGATGCACAGAGATGTGTTAGTGCTGCTCTGCATGTGTGGGTGTGAGAATATCCCTACATCTCCAGAAAGGCTGGTGTGAGCAAATAATTCATAAGGTGCATGCAGTGTATTTAAATGTTAAATACGTTGGCTTTCAAATTCAGGGCAACTATTGAAACCTACAGCCATTCGGCTGCTGCACATTTAAAGTGAAATCACAAGCAGTGTGGAAATGCTGAGTAAAACCCACCCAAGCCCCAGTTCTTGCCAGACCACCTAAGCTCGCCAGCTTAACCCTTTGTGGAGCTCGGATTCTCTTCCTCCCGTGCAGGACTGCTGCGTGTTTCCATTTGAGTGCAAAGCCTTGACATCAGGAGTGCCGACTCACGGGACGGCGAGGAAGGAACATTTCTGTGCCTGCTGCAGTGGCCAAAAGTGGCGAGGATTTGCCCAGGCTGCCTGTCCCTGCTGCGCTCACTCCATCACCCTGTGCCCCACGTCCTGTCCCCGCGCATCCGAAACTGCTGCTGACAAGGAGCACCGAAGTGTTAAATACATCGAAAAGCTGCTGGTTGGCGCAGTCCTGTGTTGAATCCACTCGGGTTGTTTCACCTCTCCGTTCTGTTCATCAGCAAAAGTTTGTCCCCCATCAAACCGGGCTTGTCCCCGAGCCCGGCCGGGCTTTTGTTCTCCCCGAGGCGCAGCGGCGCGCTCCCTGAACCGGCCGCGTTTCCCCGACAGATGGCACTGCCTTTCTCTCGTACTTCGCCCAAAGTTTAAAAACATTTCGTTTAAAATAGCTGCCCCACATTCTTAATTGGCAATCCTTTTTCTATTTATTGTTAGGCACAAATCAAACGCTGTTTAGCTCTTCGGCGAGCTCAATGCACAATACATAAAACCATAATGTGAAACACACAGATTTTTTTTTTTTATTATTCTGTTCCGTATCTGCTTGTTATAGCAGAAAAATACTGAGCAATTTGTGGTTTGTCACAAACATTTTCAGAAATTTAGTTATGATAAAATGTTATTTTTTTCCATTTTGAAGATAGAACCATTTTGTTTAGTTTTAAAACTTGCTGTGTAGACAGCCTGCACGACACCCCCGTTTTCACATAAATGAAGCCGATTTTATTCCAGCGTCTCTGGAGTTCAGCTACAGTAATGGAGTGCATTTGGCCCTTTCCCTGAAACAGGTTTCAAAACTCTCCTGTTCTGCCAGGTCCTTCTCATGAGAGGGGATGGAGACCCCACAGTGGGGTCCCGGGGTAGTGAGGGCTTCCAATCTCCCTGGGCCAAGCCCTCTCCACAGGGGCTGGGAGCACTGCAGGAAAACGTGACTCCAGCAGAACCTTCTCCAACCGTCCCTGGTCCCCGGGGTAATTTCCAAAGGAGATTGGCCGCAGCTCCTTTCCAGGGTCTCCTGATCCCTCTCAGCTCCTGCAGGGAGCGGACAGATGCGCCACTGGAGGTGAGCCTCCCTCTGCTCTCTCCTCAGCGAGCTAATCATTGCTGTGGCCTCTTCTGGGACCCATTTCATTTCTGCAATTCCTTGGGCTATGCTGAGCAGAAAGGCCAAATCACTCCTTTACAAAATGGAATTGTAATGGCCTCGCTATTTCCTAGTTTGGTCTGTACCTTGTCTTTCCTTTTGTGGCCGAGCTGTTTATGGTGAAGCAGAAGGAACATGTTTTGTTCTGCTTTATTTCTTTGCCTGCTCTTGCACATGGACAGATTGTCAGCCAGCCGCCCACAGTTTTAGTCCCTTCCACCTCCCCCCACAACGGCCACAAATTCAGCAGAGGTCCTGATCCATTTCCTACCAGACCTCTCCCAAAACTGTCAGTGACACTGCCCCCAAACATGGTTTTGTGTGCTCGAAGGCGGTGGCAGTGCTGGCCTTTTAGCACAGACGCATGGGAGAAATTCCTTCTAATATGCATTCACATGGCTCTCTCTCCAGTGACCTTTATTTGCCATCTCCTTGCCTATTTAGTTAGTTTATTAGGCCCTTCTGAAGTGGTTCATAATATTCTCATAATATTGGACAAGTCTCAATAATTGTATCAAATTCCAATGTTATTGGTTGAATTTTTAAGCCCCTTCTCCTGTTTGCTAACATATTAAACTGTGCTGTACCTAACACAGTTCTTTGAGTCACCTCATTGTCAAAGCAGTTGAAAGCCTTTTCTTCTTCTTCTTCTTTGGTGATTTTTACTTCCCAAGTTGGTTTTGTTCCCTTTGTCACTTTTTGTAATGAAGGCTATCACGTATTTTCAGAAAGAGCAGTAGATTAATCAGATGTGCTTTTACTTGAGGCAGTTTGTTACCTTCTGAGCCTTATTTTTTTTTTAAACTCTGCACTATTCTCTCCCTTTTATATATTGACAGTCTGGTTCTTTTCATACTTTATTTTTGTTTCAAGAGTATTGTTTGCCTGGTGGTAAAGTTTAGTAAGCTGCAAATTTCCAGGCTGCCTCAACATGTTTTTTAAAGCTAATACTCACATAGCAGCTTCCAGCAGCTGATGGTAATGAGCAAGGATGTAGAGGTTTTTACTTAGTTACTGCAACACTTCCTTGAAAATATTTGCATGCACACAAGCCAGTTCTGGAGATCTGTTGCTCCTGAATGCAAATATTCCAGCACTTACTGCCTTGATAACAGTATTTAATATTGATTTCTTTTTTTTTTTTTTTACATGGGAGAATAGATGTGCTGAAATGGCAGCTTAAAATCCCCTTTTGAATACAGGTATGAATAAAATGTTTGGGATCTTTGAGCACATCATCTTTAAATACTCATTTGTCTCTCCTTCAGTCCTTCTGCTTGGTTCTGTGTCTCTATCTGTGTGCATGTAAAAAAAAGTGTTGCTTCTTTTCACAAGCAAACAGTCAAAAATATTTTTTTCATAGACCTAATTTCTATCCTGCATTTTTTAAGATAGCAGCATGTGTATTTTTGTTTTGGTTTCACCCGCTTTGAAGATAACTGGCAAACAGCTGACCGTGTAAACACAAACATTTATTTTTCCTTGACTTCTGTTTCCTCTTTGTGTCAAAATATTGATAGTCTAGTGAATGTATTATGATTTTGTGGCTTTATGGTTATTAAGAAGCTCTGGTGTTATTTCTTGCATCCTGCCAGCCATGTGATTTCAGCCCCAGGCCCCAGACAAGCTGCAATGTGTCTTTTGTAAGGCACTCATTCTTACTGGAAAGACATCAGCTTATTACAGCTCTCAAGCACTTAATTTTAACCTAATACTGATTTTACTTTTTAAAAGACCAGACTTTAAAAAATATTTTTTTCAACTTGCATTTGCCTTCCTTCTCTTTCTTAATTACTGCCTAGACTTTGCTCACTAATTGCAAATTCCCCTGGTGTCAGGACAGTCCCTTCCCAGCACTCACTGGCACTGTGGTGAGTGCTCCATGCCTTTTTGGGGGTGGTTGGTGCAGGATGTTATGCACAGGTGAGGATTCCACAATTTCCAGTCATTTAATGATTCATTCTTGATTCCCTTGCAATATCCCAAGGTCATCATTGTTTGAAAATTGGATGCCAGGACTGGACACAGCGGTGCTGGTCCCATCAGTGATACTCACCTGTAATATCATGGCCTCCTGCATAATCATGCAAGTATTGCATTAACCTTGGCCCATAGATTGCATAGGGAATTCATGGTACATTGATTTTCTGAAGTCCTTTTCAGTGTCACTGCATTTCAGGATAGGATATTCTGTGTTGTTAGTGTGACCTACATTCTCTCTTCTGACATATCTGACTTGGTGTCAGCCTGTATTAAAACCTTCTTTAAAATATTACTTCATTTTACAAGCTGATTCAAATAGCACATTAAAACTGACCAATCCCATTCTCTCCAATTGTTATTTGATTTTTTAAAAATATACTTTTGAAGTAGCTAGTTTAAAATATTTGAAGTATTTTCTTTCCTATTTTTTTTAATAAATTCCTGTTCTGAATGTAGTCAAAAGGCATTTAAAAAAATAATAGAAACACTGGAAATGCTACTAGATGCACCCATACTCAGTTATGATGACCAATGGAAGTGCTTTTTCAGGTTTTAATTGTTTTACTGTTGTACATTTTTAGTAGTGTTTTTCTTTAACAGAATGTAATGCAAAAACTTTCAAAAATATTAATTCAAAATGCAAATGCAATTATTTTTTGCAACCAAATTTTTTGAGAAATGAAAAAATTATGTCAGCCTTGTTAAAAAAAATTAAAATATATGCTTCCCATGTACTGACTAGGCATCATGGTCTCATTTTTCAACTTTTTTTTTATCACAACCTGTGGGAACTTCTTCAAAGGATCATCTTAGCCACAGTTCCTGATCCCAGTGGTTCTGTGAATTTCCCTCTGTCTGCAGAGAGAGATAAAATTTTCATATTATCTGGATGAAAAGCTGATTTGGCCACCTTTTCACACCAGCTGCTCTGGAGGTTGTATTTAAGCCCTTTCCCTGACCACCTAAACTCAGATGGCTACCAAAAGCTTTTTCTCCTCCTTCTTTGCACCACTGTAAGATGAGCCAACATCAAGACTGGTTTACACAATCTGGATTTTTTTCTCTTCCCCTGTGAAATAATTCCATAAAAGTCTCTTTAAAACTCCCACCAGAGAAGAAACTTTATAATCTCTCCTGTGGAAATGTGGGTGTTCACTGGGGGTTGGCACAGCTTCTTTATTGCCTGAGAAGGAATTTGAAACACTGATTCAGTAACTAATAAATAATTGCACACTCCACTTCTCCATCCCTCTTTGGAAGCCTAGGGAAAGGCATTATTTTCACACGCATTTTCATGGTTTTGCTGATAGCTGCCTGTCAATTGACAGATGAACTTTTAGATCAGTAAATCCTGCAGAGCGAGAAGTACCCACTTAACCTGTTTATTGTTTTCTTAAGGATAACACAAGAGCCTGGGCACATTAGTGTTTCCTCGAAGAATATCCAAATATCCACTGACTCAAAAGATCAAAGGAGCAGTGCTTTCAGTTAATGCTGGGCAGGTTCTGTGGGACTCTGTTCTTGCATAATTATTGGCAGCTCGTCTGCATCTCTGTCACCTGCACGGGCTCCGTGCACCAGACAAGGACCTGCTTAACCCTGGAGGTCATTAAGGGTGCTAATTCTTACTTAGAAGGCAATTCCAGATCCCAGTGAAGTCGCTTCAATTACTGGCTGCTAAATTAATCACTGGCTGCTGTGTCAAAGCCCTTTCTTTTATTTTTTAATAAGAAAGTTTTGTTTCACCCAAGGAAAAAGTAAGAAAAACCGTATGAGAACAAGGCAGGGCTGTGTGAGACTCAGGCTGGGTAGGGACTGAGGTGGCCACAGACTGTGGCATCCTTGCTGGGATTTTGCCTCCTGACACCATCTGTGACTGCACACAAGCTTTGTGTTAGTGAAAAGATGCCTCAGCCCACTGTGGCTTGGGGAGGAACAGCAGAGTTTGCCATGACAAAGCAAAGACTGAGGAGCCCAACTCCTGACACAGGAGTTTGAAACTCTCCAGAGGTGCAGCTGCCTCTGGAAGTGTTTTATGAAAATGTTGGGCTCTTCAGCCTAAATATATGCTTTTAAAAATTTTCTTTCAGAAAAGTGTTGTGCTGACCATGCATAAGAAAGCCAATCTTGTTGCTAAGGGATACATGATTATGTGCGAGGTGATATTTGTTCAGCTGAGTCACTTGCAGCCAGAGATAAGTGACAGTTCTAGGAAGTAATAAGCTGTCATGTAGTGTTTCTTAAATGCATGGATTTTCTGAAACCCTGTTCAAGGGGTTAATAGCAGAGCAGATGAAATTGTCTGCTGTATCACAGAGACCTCGAGAGCCAACTCTGCATTTCCCTTTATTTTCATTCCGCTGGAGTGATAAACTTTGAGAATTTCCTCCCAGAGCAAAGGAGCTTTCACTAGATGTTGGGGATAAGAACTGCCTGTTTAGTTTTGGAAATTGTCTTGGAATTATATTTTATTCCACCTGTTTATTTTATTGCTTTGTTACACATTATTCCTTGAAAAAACAGTCTGTTTATTACAAGTACCATTCATTAGCTAATGGTATTTTAATTTTTATTTGGATTTTTGTCCTAGTGGTGTTCTTACTAAGTACAATTTAGTCACAATCAAGGCTGGTCAAATCAAACTGTCAAAATATATGCTAGGCACAATCCTAATGTGCCCTCATCTTGCATCTTGTATTTGGTTGATTTCTGTGTTTCAAAGGGATCAAACTGGGAAGGCATAAGGAAATATCACAGAGAGAGTAAATAATCTAGACCCTTCAGAGGATCCACTAAAGGGAAAAAGACAGAGATGTGCACAATAATGAGTGTCATGGAGAAAGTGATTAGGGAGTGACTAATGCATTGTTTCTGACAATACAGGACCTAAGGGGGTTCCAGTGTTATAATCACACAGGGAATTGAAAGCAAACTTTTGTCATGCAGGGCATAATTATTTTGTGGAACTCGTTCCACAGGATGTTACAAGTTCAAAAAAATAAGATGTATTACTGACGATAGGTCCATGGGGGACTATTAACATGATGGTACTGTGGCAAGCTGCAGTTCCAAGTCCTCTAAGCAGCTGATTGCTGGAAGCTGAGAGAGTGTACACAGGGATTTCTGATTTGTCCTCTTTCTTATTCTTGTCCTCTAAGGATCTCCTACTAAGAGCTCAAAGAGAGGATGCAGGGCAAGGATGGATTTGAGCCTGACCTAGGAGGGGGTGTTCATGTACACAGCCTGCCCTCCAAAGGAGAGCACAGGCAGCAGAGGAGGCATAGGAACTCAGGATATGCTCACTGAATGAATGACACACCCTGGTGGGGTTTTTTAACAGCCAGACCAATGCCAAATCCACTGCAGCTTCCTGCACTTCACCTGACCTCAACAAAGGCAGTGTACCCCACTAAGGTCCTTGTGGGTGTCCTGTGGGGAAGTGTTTTCCACAGCATGCCTGTAATCCTGGTCTCCTGGCCATCCAGGCTGCAGGACTTCACAGAATCTGTGGAAGCCTCTTCTCTACTCACAGAGCCCGTTTTTCCACTAAAGAAAATCAGGCTGTACGGAGGAACAGCATCCAACTGCACAGCCCAGTTGTGCCAGGAGTCACTCAGAGGAGGATGAGGAGGTACTGTGAAGCATAAATATGTGTTTGGCAGGACAGATCCTGTTTTGAGGTGCTGAAGTAGAACAACAATACGTTAGCAAGATACTGCAGGACCTCCTGGGGCGGGTGAGAGTTGGTGTGTCCTCTTACCACTGGAAAATATGAAAAATCTCCCCCTGAGTCAGGAACAAGGATTCAGGAAGGATTGTGTATGGAGAAGTGATCAGCATGGAAAGGAAGAAATCCAGTGGGAAAAATGCCTAAAAACTGGTTTAGAACTTCACTAGCTTGGTAACATTGAGAAGTATTAAGAAAGAGAGGGTGCTTTCAGTATAAGACGTGGCATAACAACACCACAACAAAAATATAGAGCACATTCGATGTGATGTGGTGAAATAAAGTGCAGGAATGAAGTTAGGAAAGGGCAGTGGAGAGATTCAGGAGGGATTATGTTCACATCAGGCACAACTCTCTGGTTATAGACTGGCCCAGGAAATGGGAGTGAGAGTTGCTGGAACACAGGGAGTGATGAATGCAGCCTATCTATTCATGTCTGGGACTAAAAGACAAAGGACAGAGCTTGGAGTATCTGTGAGAATGTCAAATGGCAAAGCTTTAAAAAAAGCTTCAAGAACACTTTCAACCCCTGTCCTGATGGTAAATGGGTTTCTGGGCAGGACTACTCAGAAAGAGGAACACATGGACCTTTCAGTGTATTCTGAGGTAAGGGGAATTGTGTTTTCCTTTGGGAAGGCTGCTTTGTCAGCAGTGAAGAGTAAACTCAGAAATGCCCCAGAAGTGTCAGGTTTCTGAAAGGTTTGCTCCAGTGTCAGTCAGAAGAGGACAGTGTTTCTCATGTGTTCCTCCATGAGGAGGGAGCACAGCTCTCTGCCCTGGCCCTGCCTGGAGACACAGAGTTTCTCCTCAGTTAAGGAGGAGAAATGTTTTCTGCTGAGACACCTAATACTAAACAGCATGGCATAAATTCATCTCTCACTCACTATTTAAATTCAGCAAACACAGATAACAGGTCCCAGGTGGGCAAGTACCAGGTGTAGGAAAGACTTTTGAAATTCTTTTGCTTTGGCAAGAATTGATGTGTGGAACTTGTTCGTCTTTTTTCTTTTGTGTGTGTTTAATAGAATCACAAACTCACAGAAGGGTTTGAGTTTGAAGGGACTTTAAAGATCATCTTGCTCCTCTTGTCAAGGACAATTCCCACTAGACCAAGTTGCTCAAAGCTGCATCAAACCTAACCTTGAGGACTTGCAGTCATGGGGCAGCCACAGCCTCTCTGGGCAACACATTTAACTGTCTCACTGCCCTCATAGTGAAGAAATAGTTTTTGCCAAATTTATTTGCCTTTTAAAATACCCAAAAAAGTATTAAATTGGCACATTTATTTAAAAATTACTTATGAACAGCTCAGGGTAATATATCTGTACATTTTATTTCTATATTAGTGGTCACATACTTATATTTTGTAAATCACTTTAAGTATAGTATAAAATTATTGAAAAACAGGAAATTTTGAGATTGGGTTTAATGCTGTAAAAAAACTGGGGAATACCCTTCTTCAACCATGGTTCTACCAGAAGTGCCAGATAAATGTGATTGCAACAATTTCACTTTAAAATATTCTAAATGCATATGAAAATCAAGACAATATATTCCATCTTGCACAGAAACAAATACCCACATGCACTTAAATTATAGAAGAGAGCCTGACTTTAATATTAGATTTCTGTAATCACAATTGTAAGAGGCCTTTTGTACATCAACTTAATAATAATAATGTCTGAGATTCCTTCCCAGACAGCACAGTTTCTCTCAAATCTTCTGTTCATTCCTGTAAAAGCAGCATCAATGTGTAATAGCTGTCTGTATGTGCATCTCTCAGCTTAAATTAGCACTTTGTATTACTGGATTTCATTTTAAAAGGACTTTCCAACAACCTACCAGGTATTTAAAGAATGTACAGCACAGTTGTAATGATACAGGTTGCTTATTTATTTAACTGTTGAAAGCTTGAGAGCCTCTCTCAGCTCCCCGTTTCTATTTCCATACGTACAAATTATGAGACCTTGAATAATGAACGTGTTATTTAAATTGTGCTGTGACACTACATAATGCTGAGAAGTCATTTTATACAGTTCACTATTCTCATAGTCAATGGTGCTTGACTTGATTACCAGTGCCTCATAGCTAGAACAGATATGGGCAATGTTTTAAATTTGTTAAAAATCAGTTAGATAAAATTGTCTTGAATGAAATAGAGTAGGCTGGAGAGCTTATTCCTTCTGATAGTCTCCTAAATGAGTCTTAATTGTCATGCTTAAAATATTCATGATAAAGTACATTTTTTTATTTAAAATAAAAAAAAAAGAAGAAAAGGAAATAAAAGAGTAAAGGAAGAGCTGAATGTTCTACCTGGTCTCTGAAAAACAATAGTGAGAGAGGCAAACCCAGCCTGACATCCTGCCTTGGGCTCATAAACCACAATTCAGGACAACCATGGCTAAGGAAATATTGTGCCCACAATTATTCCTTCATGAATAAGGAAAAGGTGAGCAGAGCTAAATTCTTCCTGTGCATCTTCACTGCACTGGGATCCAGCAAGTGCCCTGGTACAGCTGTAATTTACCTCCCAAAACTGGTTTTATCCTCCAGTATTGATTTGTTCACCAATGCCAGCTTGACCTTCCCAGGATTCGCCATGTTCATTTTCATGATGCACCCAAGTAAGGCGTGTTTTGCTGGGATAGCACATCACATCCCTGTGGGATAAAGCTCTGAGAGGTTAATTTCCAGCTTCTGGGAGCCTGGGGAGGGCAGATTTTAACAGATGGGGGGGGAAAAGGCTTTCTGTGAGCAGCAGAAGCATGAAGACTGGTTTGCCAGAGGTGGTGTGTTCCTTGTCACCTGTGAGCAGGTATGGCCGGTGGGCATGGCAGATGCTTGGCTAGCACTCTGCTCCCACACAGCCTGTGCACTCCAACACCTCAGCTGGCTGCTTTTCCCCAGTGGTGGCCACTAAATTGGGTTATTCTCCTCCACTCAAACCTGGAAGAATTACTAGAGGAGAATAACTCTACGTAAAGTTCCTACCTTTAGACTACAAGATGTAGTCTAAAGGTAAGGCAGTTCTGAAACACAGCCTTGTTTCAGATCAAGACAGGATCATGCTGAAATGTCACTGAACTGGGGTTGAACTGTCAGCTTTGGAGTGTGCCTGAATTTTCTGAGATGCAATAGAAATTTCCCTTGGAAACACTTTGACCCAGTGCCCACGTAGGGTACCAGTCCTCAAGTTCCCCATCTGTGTCTCAGGGCTCAATGCTCTGCTGTGAGTCATTTCTGGCTGTTCCCATGTCAACACTCCTTCCAGGCACATGGAAGAGGCATTGCTTGTGGAGCAACTGGTTTTGATACCCTCTCCTTTACCAAACATATACAAGGTTTATCCGTTCTCTTTGTTATGTCACCGTGAATAATCCATGTGTTCTTGTCCCCACACCTTTTTGATCAATTTAACTATCTAATGAGGTCTTAACAAAGTGAAAGAAAGGAATCTTTATTTCAAGATACTACAGTTTTTATGACATGGATATGAAGCAAATAGTATTTTTTAATTTGTCCTGATTCATGTGAAAGTAATTTGAATCTACATTAGTATTCTATGAACTGGTCATTAACACTTTTCAACTGATTTAGTAAACATATATTGCTTCCAAAATAAATAGAAACAGGAAAGGAGTAAAGTTAATGTAGCTGAGGCATGAAAACATCTACATTAACATGCAAGGCAAAACTCCAGTGTTGAAATGGGGCAGCACATTAGGGTTATTTTTCTGGCCATGCTTTCTCATCTCCAGAGGATTCTTAAAAACAATGGAATGAACATCCTGAAGTACATCTTTTAATAATTCTGCTTCATGCTTCACTACAAAATGGTGAACTGAATAAATGAATTGTCACAGCTCCCCTGAAAATATTGGGTAGGGGGTTGGCTCTGAGATACCCATTGATATTTTCACAGCCCTTTGGGCATATAGGGCTTCTCTGGGGGGCAGAGTTTCTCTGTGTCCCAGATGAAATCCAGGCCAGCTCTGATCCACAGTAACACATTGCTATGTCCAAAACCTTCAGCCTTCCTCAAAGCTTCAGCCTGTCAGCACTGGGCTGCTGCAGCTCTGCCATGTTCAGATCTGTGCTGGCCCATGTCCTGAAGGTGTGGCAAGCAGGTGGAGGGGTTTTGGATGGCCTTTACTGAGAAAAACACAGCTCCCCAGCAGACTGCGGTTTATTCCTCTTCTGTCACCTGTTGCTGTATTTCACTTGAAATAGAAGTGTGAGGATCCTTGGAAACAGTCTCCTTCCTCAGAAGCTGTGTTTCCTCATAGCCATTGAGTGCAAAGATGAGGGAATCTTCCACTTCTTCCTTAAAACAAAGGTCAGGGCCCATTTTGAAAGATTTATCCAGTCAGCTCACCTAACACATTCTACTCTATCTGTGAACTACCTACAAGACTATTGAACTTTACAATCCTCCCAGGGCTGAGGCATTAGGAAAATAATGAGTTGCCCAACCCTGCTAACAGCATGAGGCTTCTGAGTGTTTCCAAAATCATAGACACATAGGAAAATAACAGACTATAAGTGGCTCTTGCTTTGCTGACTTGAGCTCTGTTTCTTGCAAGCTCAATCTAGGTTCTTTCTTTTTGTAGAGCTAAGTGCAAGTGAATTGCTGAAAACTGCCTGAACTGATACTTTGGACAAAGCTGGGAATGGAGCACCTATCCCCACACCTCTGGAAAATTCAACCTCAGGCAATTTGGTGAGTGAGGAGAGATTATTGCTGGGAAGGAATATGTTCAGCCTCAACTTGGACTACTTGGGCATCATCTCTCTCTGAAAGCTCCATAATAATTCTGTGAAAGCTGGAGAGGTGCTTGGGGCCATGTAGCTGTCTGACAACCCACTTTGCATGCAATGGCCATGAAGAAGGGAGAGGACATCATACTTGCATTTCTGAGACTTCTGGAGTGGTCCCCATGCTGCTAAAATTGATTCTGTTTCAGGATGGTTGCTGACAGCAGCTGATGAATATTTGGCATAGTTCAAGAACAGAAGTGCAAAGGTAACAATCCCTTCCCCACCTCCAAAGCTCCAGGACAGGCAGCCCCTCCTTGTCTTTGGATTCATCTGGACTTGAAAGGTACTGGGAAGATTTGAATTCAACCCCGTACATCAAGCTGAGAGAATCATTCCGCTTAGATCTACATCTACTTAGATTATTTTGCTGTAATATCTTAAAAAAGTTCTGTCCTGGTTTAGGGCAAATATCTAGGAGGAAACCTCTGGAGGGTCT
>JAHLSL010000106.1:253657-296104 GCA_025920805.1 Petroica traversi | reverse complement strand
AGGGGACGATTGGGGATACAAACAGGCCACATGGCCAACCCAGGACAAGTTCTTATAGAAATATGGTAAATATCTGTAGTGCCACATTTAAAAAGTCTGTTTTTCAAATCTCTCAGGGCCAGCCTTGTCACAGTAAGGTGTATTCCAAATTTTTCCTTTCTGCTCTGGTGCATCACTGCTAATGGAGTATTCCCCTGCCAGTCAAACCAAGCACCTTTTTCTGAAACCTTAATATCTGGTTCCAGGTTAAAACAAAGATTTTTGCAAATACTGCAAACACTATTGCTGACTGGCAGCTATGTCTCAGCTGCACATATGGAAAGATGGAAATTTTTAGTGAAGAGGCATAAAGTGCTTCTTGAAGCAGACATGTGAGTTCACGTCAAATGAAATGTATGCAGAAGGTCTTTTTTTGTTGTTTTTTTTTGCACTGCGCTATAGAAAAAGGTTCATTATAGGTCATAAATAGTAATGCTATGGATCACACTCTTGTGAATTCAGTTCTAATTGGAAATGCACTGAGCCACCAAAAATAATGCACCCTGGCCCGCTTCCTTAGGACTGTGGTTATCTTCTACATAAATGCATCTTTTACCAACAGCATATAAAAAGAGCAACGATGACATCCAGAGGACATATAGTTTAATCATAGGTACTGTAGGTATCATCAGCAAATTTCCTGGGGATATATCCCTCACGTATTCTTTCTGTTTAAAGTCTGTTCCTATTAAATCAGTTATTGACAGCCTGCTGAGCTCCTTTAAATCATCATTTTTATGAAACTGACCTTGTAAAGTTGAGTGTTTCACCTCCAGTGCAAAAATTACATGTACATGATAAACTTCTATTAGTTTCATCATTTTTGTGTGCATTATCATTCTGTGTTATCCCTGAATCCAACTGAAATGTAAAGCACTGCTTTAAGCTACGAGAAGACTTCAGGTTAATAGCTGTCTGGCTTCCTTCACCTGTGAGGGCTCCTACTGTGGAACCTCTCCCTATATGTAGGTTTTTATCTCATCTGTCTTAGTAACCTTCCATACTCTGGCTTGGCAGCTTTTTTTTGGTTTTGATTTTGTTTGCAACTGCAAGAATATTGGCCAGGTGCAGCATATGTAGAAGCCACTCCACAGAAAAGACTCTGAATTCTGCAGAAATATCTAGGGATGGGTGTCTATTTTACTGGCAAATTTGAAGGAGATGCATTACCAGTGATACTCTAAGCACAGCTCCACAATCAGAATTTAATTGAAGCATGTTACTTATAATAGGTTCAGATATTTGTGTTCTTCAGCATTTTATAAATTCAGAAACAGATGGGCTATGACCAGGAAGCAGTGGAGAACAGACTGGCGTAAAGCAGGTTGGCTCTCTGACAAGTGCAGGTACAGCTGTGGTATGTATTTTATTCAGCATGCCCACCTACTGTATCAGCAGCCTGCCCTACCAGCAATTCAACTACAACTGACTTAATGAAGAGTAGAAGTAAGCATGAATCCAGACTTTCCATGGATCATAATATCTGAGAACCCAGAAGAATCAACATGACGGAAATCATGCCAAGTAATTTTTTTTCCCTTGCATCTTTGTGTGCAAAAGATAACAAAAGCATTGGCATTTTGAAGGGGAAAAAGAACCCCACAAAATGTAATCAGTTTACAGTATATTCAAATGTTCCCCTTTCGGTCTTTCTTTCTTTTTTTTTTTTTTTTTAGTAGAAGGAAGAAAGTCTTAGGAAATAGTAGCTTATAGCTTAAATCACCACAATCGTGACAAGGAACATGATGAAGTGCTGGCTAAGAAGGCTTTTTTAGTAAAAGACAATTTATATGAGTGACAGAAGGGCCAGTTCTTGAAGGTTTCATGCAAGAAGTGTACAAAGGGTGTTTTTTGCTCCTATTTGTGCCAATCCTTGCAAGCCCCATAGGGAACTTCGGTGGCTGAAGAGGTCATGGAAAAAAATCCTTGATCTGAACATTCCTTAATTTGGAATGTAGTATTTTCTATTTTAGGCATTTAAAATAAGTGCCTCTCTTTGCCTTTTGGTGTTTCTTATACATGTGGTTGAATAATCTCATATTTAGGTATATTGTACCTCTTCATCTCTGTTTCTATATCTATCTAACATCATATATTCTAACCTGCAGTTACCTACAGTAACCCACAAAGGGAATTTGGAAAAACAACAACCCATAATTATTTTATATGGTGATTGTCTGACTTGAAATATTGAGGTAATTATCAGGTTAAATTCCTATGATCCCTGCAATTTCTATGAAACCTGGAGATGTCAGTACTTGCGTTCTGGCATGTCTCTTAAAGTAAAATTATACCACCTCAACCTAAGGTCGTAATTAAAGATGTAACAAAGCTAAATGAAAAAGGGCTATAGTATTTGCATTAAAAGCAGAGCAATCCCCATAATTGTAGAGGGTGAAAAATTAAATGAACTTGCCATAAATTCCACCCTTCAGGGGCCATGTGCAGTCTGAAGCTGGGCAAGAACTCTGGTTGATGCAGCTGGACAAAGGCAAAGGGGAAACCAGGGGTGTGGGACCAGGAAAGAACCTGCTTTGGAAAGGAAACGGCTTCTTCCAGAATGCAGTAAAGATTTGGAAAAAGCCTAAAAGAGAGGGGGTTTTATAAATACATCTCTACTGTAACTTTTATTTGGGAGACTGAGAAGTAATGCTTTGGTGTCCAAAGGGAGACTGTGAAACATGCTGGCATAAATTACTTTTATTTGGGTCTGGATTTCTAAGAAAAAATTTAAAACACAGATTAAAAGTATTTTTAAGAGTTCTAATGAGCAGGAGGAAATGGAACTCATCTATACGTGTATATGTACATCTGTGTGCACACAGATATGTGGGCTGGTGCTTCCATTTGAAAATTAAATCCTGGGAGCCTGGTGTGATTTTAATGAATATTCCACAGCTTTATTTTAAGGGTACTTCCTTTGTTGTAGTACAGGTGCTGTGGCAGTGAAAGTCATCAGGGTTCAAATGACAAAGACATGACTGGGACTGCCAGTTCAAGACAGGAAAACAAAGAGCTGCTGTTCAGGAATTCAGTTTCCCAGTGCACTTGTGCTGGCTGAGCTGTCCATGCCACATATATTGCTTACATCTTGGACTCTCAAAGGTTTTCTTTTCTCTCCTTCTCTTGTCCAAGCTTCACATTTAACCTTTGAGGCAGTTTTGAATATATCCCTTCATAAATCATAGTCCAGCAGCACTAACCTCAGGCAGCTCTTTAGTGTTTTCGACTCCCTTCTCACACTGTTCCTCCTCAGGCTTCTGCTGGTCATTCTCATTTCTCTCCTGATGATTTTGTCACTTCTCTTCAATGTAAAACTCAGGGGATCTATGAGACTGCACACTGCAACTGTGTTTGTGATGTTGGGGCCTCTGCCTGATGCTGCACTTCGCTTCATTTACCTTTCTCATTTCATTGCTTTCCCCCCCGTTCCAGTGGCTGCCTGCCCCCTGTTACTACTATAGGGCTGACACACTGTCCATCAGATCCTGTCCCCTCCAGCCTTCACCAAAATATGTTACCTTTCATGTTGGTGACTCCCTCAAATGCACTAAATCCTCCGTGTCCTCTAGGATTTTTTCCGTTTGGTTTTAAATGTCCCCTAGCTGTTCTAATGCTGTAAAAACGCTGACAGAAGAAATACCAGGGAACGGTTTTAAAAAGCTTGTGAAGGATCAGGAGGTCCAGAGGTGTTTTTTCAGCATTTCAAGACTAGTTGGTGTCACAAAAGTGAAGAATATTTCACAGTGAGGATAAAATACTACAGTCAGTTCCATACAGGCTTAGTCCTTAAAAGTAACTTAAGCGAAGTGTGATGCTGAAGGAAGGGATAAGTGATGGCTCCTGGAGATTTGTCCAGAAACAAAAATGTACCTAAGCTGTACCTCAATTTTTTTTTCAGATGACTGGGGGAAAATAAGCTTTATGTGAACGAAGAAACAAACAAACAAAAGAAAAAGAAAACGTTGTAGTCCTGTCAGCTCCTGAGGTACAGAAATGGTCCCACCCAAAACTTGCCAGAAGGGACTCTTGTCTCTTTTCTAAAGCTGTTTCCCTCTGCCAGCCAGTCCCAAAGCCTATCACACTGAATATCTGCAGTGCTAAAAATATTGTTCCTCAAGAGTGTTCAGTAAAATGGTTCAGGAAAGCTTCTTGATTAAAGGGGTCCAAGCATAACATTATTTGAGTCCTTCATTATTGTCATAACTACAATAACAGGCACAAGTCTGCCTTCAGCTCTCCACAGGTGTTAGCAGGGAAAGCAGGTGGTGGGCTGGGAAATTGGCTGAGGAAATTCAGGTATTCTATTGAATAGAACAAAATAAAATCTTCAATTAAGAGGGCATTCTCTTCAGCTTCAGTGTAGAGCAGACCAGGAACATTTGTTAGGATCACCATTGCACTCTCTGGTTCTGGATTCAATACCCTCTCATCACTGGGGGAAGGCTGTAGGGTGTGTGCTCTCCATCCCACTCTCTAAGGTGGCTGCTCTCTCAATCCTAGCTGCCCAGAAACTTTAGTGAGAGCTGGGAAAACTCAGGGAACAAGTGCTGCACCTAAAGTCAGTCTCCTCCACCTCCCCAACCAAGTAAAAAGCTCCATGGTTACTTTAGAAGACACTGCAGCTTATTTCAATTCCTTGTGTGAGTAGTAAGTGGGATTATTTAGGGTGGCCTGTTAAGGACTGTCTCAAGTTCAGAGCAGAAAAAAGATGCCAATTGATTTTTAGGAAGATTTTGATGCGTGTAAGCAGAAGGCACAGAGCAAGGAAGATGAAAGAGCAGCCACAATGGGAGACAGTGGGTTTCGTACAAAGAGAGTAAAAGGGGTGAATTCAAATTAGCAGGGGAGGGTTTTCATGAGGGACTTTGATCATAGTGGGGAAGATAACATTTTAGATTCTCTCATGGAGTAAACTGAGGAAGGATGTGAGGAAGCAGATAAGGAAACTGGAACAGCAATTCTATTTCCTTATCCTTGTTTTGGCTGTGGGTTTTTGAATGAACTGATAAAAGCAAGAGCCAGAGAAAATTCTATAGCACTTGAGGTGCTCTGCAACATCCCTGCTAGACAGTGCATCCTCCTGCTGGAAAGGATGCTGGAGGAATAGTATCCTCTTTGATAGTGACTCAGACCTGAACATGAGAATAATAGCTCTGACTCAATCACAAGCTGTTGGGGAGGGAGATTAATGCCAGGATGCACGGCCAATTTTCATTTTTTGTGTCAATCTTCTTTCAAAATAAAGCATATGCCAGTTATTTCTCTTGGAAGGGAAAGAGAGAGAGAGCTGTTATGAAGCAGAGACAAAATCTGGAGCATAATTAAACAGGCATTTTTCATATCTTCATCATTGTCTTCTTTCTCTTCCTTCTCATGCTTCTGTGTCTTGTCCTTTCTAAAGCTGTTGCAAGAGGGATGGATGCTGAAGGAAAAGTAGCTGGGGTTGATGCCAAATAGGAGCTCCATGTTTTATCTGATACATGGCAAGATGCACTCAGACATTTTTGTTGTGCATCTGACTAAATAAGGTGTTTTATGAGTAGTCCATCATACAAACACATTGTGTTACTGTAATTGTCACATCTTCACATCAATTTTCAATTCAGTTTCTACATTTTCTTCATACTTTTAACAATAAATACTTAAAATAATTGCAAGTAACAAAACCGAGACTGCAGTGGCTTTGACTTTGATGACTTTGAATATGGCTTTGACTTGATGTTTTATTACACCAATTTTCTTTAAGACCCAGCATTGTAGATTGGCTCAGGATGGGGATAGGTACCTTTTTGTTGTTGAACTGATACTTCAAGTCTCTCTTCATTTCAGAGTGTAGCATTTCTATTATCTCTTGGCTTTCTGTTGAATGGGGTGGGATGGTCCCTGTTACATTTCCACTGACCTCTCTAAGTGAAGGTGCTTGATGCCACTTCTTTGTTCTAGGTGAGGAGAATAGGACTTAAAAAAGCTTTAAGTCTTTTGATGCTGATATAACCTCAAAGGTTCTCTAGCAACTCTGGGGTTGAGATAGAACCAGATGTAAATGACATTTTGGTGTGACAGTAACTTTTCTTTGTCTCTAACAATCCATGAGGCAGCTAGAAAATCCCAGAGCCTGTGGACCTGGAGAGGCCTCCATGGTAAAACGCTTTTCCTGTTGCTTCAGGAGCTGGCAAATTTAGCCTGGGATCCTTGCCCTGATGCAGAAAAGAGCCTGACCTCTCCCTGAGGCTGCAGGAGTGGTGAGCCTGCTTCCATTCTCCATGAGCTCCTGGAAAAGAGCACATTTGGACTGTGTTAGTATACAGAACTAACTTTGGGAATACAGAGTTACACAAACAGCTCCCAAATCTATCATCACATGAGGCAATGGCAGCTTTACAGACTCCATTTGATACAGGATCTATTAGTCTATTATTAGATGTATGTACTCACCTGACTGCCCCTCCTGGCCCTTTACTGGTTTCTCTGTGTCACATAAATTCAGCCCTGCCCCAGCCCCCATACCTTCTAAAAGGTTACACTCCCCTGCTACTGCAGCAACAGAAACATCATTGCTGGCAATGGAAGGTGGAATATGTAAAATGGAGCCACGAGTCTGCTCTGAGGGAGAGTTTGCTTTTGGAGAGCAGCATATTGATTTGTTTAAATGCTTGTGCTCCGGGTTCGTGTGCTTCTTTTTGCCTCTGTGCTTGGGTTTGCCTTTCACCTTCAGACTGCTGTGCCATGAGTCCCATGGGGACAGTCCCAGACTGTCACAGCCTTGGTGTCTGTTCTCCTCACAGATACTCAGAATAGGAAATGCTTTCCTGTTCTCTTTCAGGTGGCCATAGCAGTTACATGGCTTCCTGCATGAGGCAGGGCAGAACAGGGCAGGGGAAGCTGGGCTTGTCCCTTCCAGGGATTTTGGCACCCATCCTTGAGCTGATAACATCTGTCATGAGCTGCACAAGAGCTCAGCACAAAGGTTGCAGATGTAGTCTAGATGTTGTTGATGTCATATCCTAAACTGACCTGTATTTTGGAGGCTATTTCTCTGGGTTACTGTTGTTCCCAGCCCTCTCCAGTGATATCAGAGATATGGTGAAGGTGAAGAATGAACCAAAAGGTGACACTGAATTCTGTCACCTGATATGATCCAAGAAAAGGGAGCACAGGACCAGAGATGCAAGTAAAGCTGGAAGGAGCTTCAGCAGTGAGACATATTTGGGGGAGAGGAGCAGCAGAAGACTCAGGAGACGGAAACAGAAGAAGGAGGTGTGGGACAGCAGGATGGTGAGGTGGAGCAAGCTCCTGAAATCTGCCTCCAGATAAATACAAGAACCTGGGGGAAACCTGCTTGGTTACCAAAGCAGCAAGGCTACCACTGTGTAGGCAAATGATCACCTACCTGATGTGGTGGATGATACTTGTGGAAAATATAATAAAAGAGGATCTGGTTGACTGCGGTGTGGGCAGCCTTACAAACTGCAAGTACATGGTGCACCAGGAGTCAGCTGCATGTGCCCCTAAATTTTTAAAAGTCAGACTTCCCCTGTGGAAAAAGTGCTAAGTTAGAGTTAGCCTTTCCAAGGCTCAAAGGAAAGCTTTTAAGTAACAAGCTGTGATTAATTTTCTGTTTGTTTTGTACACACACAAGAAAATGCTGCGATGTTTTGTTTGGTGATGAATCATCCTGTGTGTGCGCACTCATCTCTCAAAAGCCTGAAACAGGCATTTTGTATTTTGGGACTCATTTCCTCATTAGCAAAGCGAATTTGTTAGGTCTTACAAACCTTCTCAGAAACTGGGTAAGCTTCATCTAAAAAAAAAAAAAATAAAAACCAAGTTGAATTTTTGGCCTCCAATATTCCTATTACTGGGCAGCCACTCCAGAGTTTTATCCATCCTATGACAGCCAAACTCATTTAATTTCCAACCTTAGATTATTCCTTGCCAATTTACATAATGTGAAGAAATGAATGAATTGTCAAATATGCCAGATCGCAGAATAAACAAAAGTGGTGTCACTAAACACCATATCCAGCATTTAGGAAGCAGACCTAAAGTAGATTCAGAAAGAAAAAAAATCAATGCAAAAGGCCATATAGCTAATTACCAAGTACAATAAATTACTACCATGAAAAATAGGCCATGTCGAGAATAATCTCTGTCAAATGTAGCTAAAGACTGTCCTCCTTAATCCGTTTAAGAATTGAGAGGGTATTAAAACCTGGAACATGTAAATCACTTGTGAAAGTTTACAATTCACTGCACCTCTCGCATCTCCAGGCTGATATGCGTGGAGGGAATTCCTGCATGTCACTTCAGGAAAACTTGAGATAGCCACCACCAGCTGACGTGGAAGAAAACCTCCACCAGCGAGCCTCAGGTTGCTGGCAAAGCGGTGTTAAAAAAGGGTGCTGTGCTTCACAAAGGAGCACTCTGGTGATGGGGGTGCCAGAACATGATCCCTCCAAAAGGTGCAGGAGGTGAGATAAGCATCTGTCTCAAACCTTTACAGAACCCTTGGGTTTGGCAGTAGTGGAACATATGCTGCCTGGCAGGTGAGCCCGCATTTAATCTACGTAGCACTTTCTCTTAATGCCTACGGTCCTGGCAAGGGCTGCACGGCTGTGGGGTGGCTCTTACTGAGTCTAACAGGATGTTTGATCCCAGACTCATGATTTTCCTGCAGAATGATTCATGGGTTTAGAAGCCAGAGATTCTGAAAACTGCTGAAAGTCTGAAACATTCTGATATAGTCATAGTTCAGTGTGATGGTCTTCAAGTGCTCCTATCCATGGTGGTCTCATTTCACAGTAACCAGAGTTGCTACAGAGGTGGCTGAGGATCCAGGAATGTGAGTGAAATTTGAAATTTTACTGTTTCCCCAGTGATCACCAGAGAAAACCATTCTGACAGCACCATACCTGCACAGTTATTTGTCAATAGAGAACAGATTGGCATGATCATGTTCTTGAGCAGAGGAGTGTGTTAACACACTCCCACATCCACCCTAAAAAAGGACACCAAGTCTTCAAACACAGGGAAACTTTTAAATGAATGAATGAAGAAGAGTAAAATATCATCTATTTGACATGGTCTCTGCTACTGGGCTGACTTCTCAGTCATGAGGCAAACCCCCCCTAATTTCTCTTCCAGTATCATGAAGATATTTATTATATCTTGCTTTTGCAACTATTTATTCCTATGTTTATCTCTTACTGGTGATACCATGCAAAGAGCTGTCTATACTCCACCCTTTCTTTGCATTGTGTTATTTTAGACTCCTTCAAGTTCTTAATAAATTTCAGCTCCATCAGCTTTTCAAATCATCAGGAATTTTAGCACAGGTAAGTGGATCCAGTGCATATTTGGAAACAAGGTTGGCAATTAATATATCTAGTTTGGGAAACAATTAAAAAAATCTGAGTATTTGTTGCTGGAATAACTCAGCTCTTTGTATGTTTGACTGGCTGCAAATGGACATATTCTTGCCTTGCATAGAATTCAGCATGGATATAAAGTTCCAGTTGCACGGAGGATCAGGGACAAAAGCAGCAGAACTGTGAATAGAAAAGAAAAATTAACTCAGTATAATGCAGATGCAAATATATTAATAAATAGCCTGTCATTGTGCAAGATTGGCTTAGTCTATAAAGACAGCCATTTTATTGTTTACCTGAATCCCTGCTTGTTTACCTGAATTTACTATTTTTGTAGTAAATGCAAAAGCTAATATCACAAATAGAATAGTGTGTGTGACCTACCTCTGTTGTACTCATTAGCTGGATGCCCTTAAAATGTGTTTCTTAGGAAATGATGCAGAGATTTACTCATCAAAGTATTGCTTCGTTCTAATACATGCACAGCCCAGCTGGGTTGCAATTAATAGCTAAGAAGGTAATGCCAAATTGGACTTTATCTTAAGTCCTGGGCTATGAGGAGCTATAATAAGGTTACACATTAAATTACCTTGGAGATCAAAACTCATAAGCCAGAACTAATAATTGCCAGTCGCAAGACAACAAATTGTTATTTCAGAGGAGCCAACTTTGAAGGGATTTGAAGGGAACAGAGAAAAAGGAGCTCATGTGCAGTTTTAGCACATATCACTTATCACACAGTAATAAAATAGTGGACAGACCAGATTGCAACTGTGAAATACAGATAAAGCAAACTTGCAAATAGAAGGAAATGGGATCGTCTGGAACACTGCCAAACAAAACCAAGAGAAAAGAACTGAAAAAGAAAATAGACATCTAATTCAGTAAAATGTAGAGCACAGATTACAGAATAAACTAGAAACACTCCTAAATTAGTAAAAGATAGGTAGAGTCCAGCAGTAAATTGAAATGCAGTTGGTTGAAAAGCACATATTAATGCTGTCCTTCCCTCCAACACTGCTTTCTCTGCCTGGAGTAGCATTCCTCAGAGATTTTGTTTCTCACTGCCATGATTGCTCATTTTTTTCATCAGAGATAATGAGATGGAGGCAGGAATAGCCTTCTTTCATTCTGTTATTCCATTTCATTTATCTCCTTCAATTTGCACCACAACAACGGCAGCGAAAACATCAAGGATACAAGTTGGGAATGGTCAACAGTGAAGAGATGCTCTGCAGAGGGTCCTGGATGGAGACTCAGGTTTGGGGCACATTCCTGTCCTGTCCTCCCCACTGAGCTGGGTGTCTGCATCCTCACACCACTCTGGGTGGTCCTGCCTGGCACCCAAGAGAAACTGAGTCAGCAGCAGAAGAAGAAAACAGCCATGAGACTTTTTGGATGCTTGGCTGTGTTGGTGCACCCAGCAGTGCACCACTCAGAAGCCATGCTGTGGGGAAGGCTTTGTCAGTAACAACCACCCCAAAATCTCTGTGTGATTATTTTCCTGATCCAGGTGCTTACAGTCAGCACTCCAAATGGAGGGGCTGCTCCTTTGCTGTTTCCCAGGGATCACCTGGAAAGCACAGAACGAAATGTAAGGAAGGTGTGTGCCCTGCAGTGCACTTGTGCAATCAGAAGCCAAAATTAGCGGGGGGACCATCTAATTGTATTTGTTCTGCTTGCAAATAGATGCCCCCCCCTGCTAATTTCAGCTTCTGCTTACAAAAGTGCTCTGCGGTGTTCGCTCCCCCGCCCTTCCTTTGGTTCTCTCTGTGATTTTTTTTCCCCCTTCACTCAGTTGTGATTTCTTTACATTTCTAGCTCTATTTTCTCAGTCTTTTCATCAATATTTAATATGTGAGTGGAACAGTGGGCAGTTACCTTCTTTTTCTTTTCCCTTTTTTTCCCTCTGAAAGTGCTGGTGCTCAACTCTGGCTGCAGGAGCACTTGGCTCCTGGGAGCACTCCTTGAGTACTGCCTGCATTAAGGAGCCAAAGTCTAACCTGAGGCTGCCAGAGGGGGTTTAAAAAAGGCAATAATGACTAATTGACCTCTTTAATGAGCTTAGGAGTTATAAAGTAGATAATTGCAGTGCATATGACATATTTTATCTAGGTTTTCAGAAAATCTCTGATAAGGATCTACATGACAGGCTGCTTCTGTAGATGAACCTAACAGGGGCTGAGAAGGACATGGCACAGAAATACAAGGAAGAAAATGAATTTTCTGTGCTGAGGGTTCCCCCTCAAAAGGGAAGAGTTAAGTGTGATTAATACCTGGATTCATGGTTTGGTTTTAAATAAATTACCTAGCTAGAAAGGCCCACCATAATGTGCTGTATGTGCTGATGATACTAAATTATGATGCATACTGAGCACAAAGTGAGTGGCAAGAAACATTCATCGTGCCTTAGATCAGCTCAGTAATTGAGCTGACACATGGCAAATTAAATTTATTACTGAGAAATGGGAAATAATGCACATTGTTCTTGATACAGGGACACATTAAGACCCTCTGGAATATTTTGACAAAATAGTCTTTATTAGAAGATGACTGTCCTAGGCAGTGCACACGAGTAGATAAACACTGGAAAAGCTGAAAACAGAAGGGATGGGCTGTGGCATTTGATTTTCTCTCTATGACAGAGGATTTCTCCTGCCCGTTTGTCCTGGGTTAGCCATATGGCCTGTTTGTATCCCCAATCGTCCCCTGGCTTATGCTGGACATTAAGTTCTGCAGCTTTAAGTTGGTCTAAGGAAGACAGTGAAAGTGAAGGTGGAGGAAGAGGCGGAGCGGCAGCAGGAAGCAGGAAGAGAAGAGCAGAGGAGGGAGCGCGTGGCTCCAGCGCGGCCGGAACTCGGAGCTCCCCGGGATCATCGCCCCCCGTCCCGCAGATTACTACGAACCAAGGTCAAGAGAGCGGAGAGGCTGCATTCCAGCAGACAGCGTTATCTCTTTTTTTCTTTTTTTTTCCTCTTCTTGGGACTGGCTGGCATCGCGTGAGCCCAGGACACCAGGGAACGCCCGGGGGGCCCCTCCCCCACCCTCGCCGACTGCTACAGCCGGGCCCGGCAATCGTCCCCCCACTGGAGAACTGAACCGGACTCAGACGGACTCTGAATCTACCATCTCTTCAGAGGAAGGAGAGGTTTCATTGTTTTCATATTATCCAATTTTTTCCCTATACTTGTAAATATTCTATGTGTTAAATAAATAGTTTTTTCCACTTTTCTCTAAGGAAATTCTTCCCGGACCGGTAGGGGGAGGGGCGATTGGAATCGGCTCTTCCTAGAGGATACCTCCCAGAGGTTTCCTCCTAAATATTTGCCCTAAACCAGGACACCGTTCACTACTTGTTTTTCTAGCTCGACCCAAATCTCTCCAGTTTCTCAGGTTTTCCAAAATCTGCTCTTCATACCTCATGGATGTAAGGATGAAAACCAAGGTGAGCTGGATGCATGAAGAAAAGTCCCTCAGTCTTGGAGCTTAAAAAAAATGCAGCAACTGAACATTTAAAATGTGCTGGAACAGCCACCCTGGTGACACCATCTATTTTACCCTTTCATTGGTGCAGTAAAGTAAAAAGAAACGAAATAGGTATTTCATAGGACAGTGTAGCAAGACTTGAGTGAAATGGGTAATGTGAGTTTGGTTACATATCTGGCTTTTCATAATCTGCACACTCTGTGTTTTTAAAACAGTTTATGGCTAAGATTGGAGGTACACACCTGGGTCTGGGGAGATCTGATGAATCCAGATCTAATAGCCCAGGGCAGTGTCCTGTGATTTGTTATGGTCTTCCAGAGTTGACACCAGCATTTCTCATTATCCTCCTGTGTGGCTGGTGTGACTCCCAGCACTTATTTTCACCTCCTTACAGCCGTGCATCTTGGAAGTCACTGCCTTAAGTCGAGCTGATATCTACTTTCCTGTTTTAGCTTCTCAGTTTCCAGCTCAGATTTCCAGCTGTGGTGGGTGGTTTCTTGCTGAGAATTGGAATCTGGTGCTTGGGAGAAGGCACCTGTGGTGGAAGGAAGAGCAGGGGTGAGGACTTTCAGGCACAAACAGCCACCAGAAAAACACACTGACATTTGTAGGAGAGGTGGCCAAGCAGATGGTCAGGGCGGCCAAGTGACAGAGTAGAAACAGAAAAATAAGGTTGTTCGGGTTTGGGTTTCTCTAAGGAAGGGCTAAGTTGTGACATTTGGGTAGAAGTCTGGGGTGCTCAAATTCATAATATTTGAGGAGGTGACACAGTCAAGGGGGCAAGTCACTAGAGATCAGTCCCTCTGAATGGCCCTGGTGATCACAGGACACCTGTAGAGCTGTGCTGACACCTTAATTGCAATTATAACGCACTTATTAACATTAAAATCATATCAGAATTAGTCATTTTAGTTGCTGCTGGTGGGAACAGGCCTATTTCTGTGGTGTGTGCTTCTCCTTCTGTCCTTTTAGCCATCAGGGTAGTTTGAGTTCCAGCTCCCAGTGTTATGATGATGACACATCTATGTGGTTTGTTGTTTTTTTCTTGACTACTCAAAGCCATTTAATCTCTTTGAATTTGCTATGGATGTCAACATTTTGAAATGTCTCTCTGAAAATCTGTCACTATCCTCCTAATGTTTTACTTCATTTCTTTTGCCATTTGAGCTGTGCTTCTTGAAGGCCAGGAATTGCCCCTTTTTCAGGATCACATTACACTTTCTGTTTACCAAGTCATCTTTTTATTACTTGGAAACATCTCAGAAACCAAACACACAAAGAGAAAGGAATTTAAAAGCTTATCTTTGTAGCACATTTTACTTTCCTCTGGATTTACCCCTGACAGAATTCAATTTCAAACAAAACAGCCTTTGATTCAACTCTTAAAATATGAATAATGTGTTTCCAGCTCAACAGTATGGGCCAGATCCGTTCCTTCTTTGCAATTGTCAGTGCAATTTGCTTATGATTTAATTTTAAATTGGAACCTCCCATGGACTTAACAGGCTGATTTAAAATAAGAGCCTATGTTTCTGAGTGTCTGAACACTCTCGGTATCTCAATATTTGAGCAGTCTCCTTGTGATTCTTAAATTACTTGGCTTCCAAAGTTTTAAGTCAGGAATTTTTGTCGTAAAATTTTAATTGGAAGTTATCATTGATCTGACAAAAATTGAAGGCTGTTTTTTTATGAAGAAGAGGAACCTCATCCACTCTTCTTAGAATAAATTAAAAGTTAAAAATTCTTAGAATAAAATATATTTTTTTTAAGTGAAAGGAACACGGGGGGATAGGAAATTAAAATAAAGAGTGGGTAGATTATCACTGGAAACAATATCCTAAAGTGATGAGGTATAGCATGTTTTAAGATGGGTAATATATGAGCTAGATGGTGGGAATTGATGAATTTTAACCCTTACATCCAGCTCTACAAATACTGACACAAGTCTATTGGAGTAACTGTGCTTCTCTATTAGGCACAGGAATTTTTTTGGAGGAAGAACTCTTTAAATTAAGTTTTAGATATTGTTACCAGCTGATACTTGCCTAGATCTGTTGTGGCAATCCACCCTCAAAATTTTGCTCAAGGTACCACCTACTGCCTAATTTTCATTTTCTAAGAACTCTAATAAACCAGCAATCAGACTTTTCATCCTGTACCACTACACTGAATTGGTCTGGTTGACTTCTTGTAGGTTGTGATGTGGGAAGTGCCTTGTTATTTAGCAGATGAGATGTCCCTGGCATCTGAAAAAGAAAGAATGTTTATATGTAATGCCCTGTGCCTCTCCATGCCATTTGATAATATTGATCATGGAAGCTTCCTTCTCTCTTGCCTCCAGGAAGCTTGAGGGGTAAACAGAAACACCCTTAAATGACTTAGACCCTTCATCTCAGATTAAAGCCAAAAATTTGACTGGGGCAAATGGTTTTCCATGTCAGCAACCATCCCTTGAGAGCCTCTTCAAGGGTTATTCATCTTCTCCCCTTATAAAGCAATTCTACTGAAAATTGGTGCATCTGTATCCTGATAATTTTAAAATAAATCATTTATAGTCAACAGCTTTTTCTCACGGGCTCAGCATTTAAAATCCTGTCCTTTTCCTTATCACCTATTTTTGGGGTTAATGAGAAAATCAGCTTTCAGTATCCATTCCTGCTGCCATCATGCAGAAAAAAATACTTTAGACAAAACCCCCTGAAAGGCCCACCTGTGTAATCACCTGTCCTCCTCTGTGATGTTCCTCCACTGGATCTCCTCAGTGCCCCACCAGGTCCAGCCAGTGGTTATGGTATTTTGTGTTATAGAAGCTGATTTGTTATGTCCATCAGTGATTATGAGTTATGAGGTCCTGCTTGTCTCCTCTTACCATGTCTGTGCCTTTGTCCTCATCCCATGAAATGCTCCTCCTGAACTGGTAAACTGCAAGGCTGCTGTCTTTTCCTTATATAAACCACATTTTTTTTCCCTTTTTCTTTTGTTTGTTTTTTTGTTTGTTTGGGTTTTTTTGGTTGTTTTTGTTTGTTTGTTTGTTTGTTTTGGGTGGTTTTTTTTGCTGGGTGGTTGTTATTGTTGTTGTTGCTGTTGTTTTGGTTTTGGTTTTTTGTTGTTGTTTTGCTTTGTTTGGTTTTTTTAGTTGTTTTTTTTTTTCCTGCAGAGCCCACAGGAAATCTAATTAAGTGTGGAACTATCTTTCATAAAACAAACATAGCCATAAATTTCACCACAGATCAGACTGGGCTGTAAACTTGCTCACTCATTATCGACATGAATTTAAAAAATATGTCTAATTGATTAAAAGCCAACGGGACCTGGTTTTCCAAATTACCCCAGGGCTCTTGAAAATTCCTCTCCATGAGGGATGAAATCAGAAATCAAGTCTGCCTTCAACAAGGAACCACTTTCTATGTCTCTCCTTGCTACATCCTCTTTCATAACTGATAGGATTCCTATGGAGTCACAACTTCCATTAATTTCTGAGGTCTGCAGGACAGACACTGCAATCTCCCCACAATCTCTGATGGGTCTTTTGCTCCTCCTCTTCCTCCTCCTCCCCCATACCCGTCAAAGGACAGCAGTCACCTTGCAGCCTTCCAGAGTTTTTGCTTTTGTGGAGTAAAAAATGACCCTCTCCCCATGCCTCCTGCAGACTGCTTGCTTGCAATAAGGTAAACATTTAAATGTCACCTAAGCACAAAAATAGGTAGGAGGCACATTAAAGAAACTTCATCTCCACTCCACATCAACACCACTAAATGCGTTGTTACAACAGTGACTAAAACTGTCTAATAATATCATCAGTAGCAACTGGTCAGTTAAAATGTTTTTTAATTGTGACTTGAATGTGTTTATCAACCTCTTTTTGTGACATTAAAAAGACAGCAAGAGAAACACATGGAGACATTGTCCTCGAGGGAAAGGATTAATCATCAGTGAGTGAGCAGGCCTAAGCAGATGGTCAGCTATGCTTTCCTGAAGTCATTTCTTCTATCCACCATTCAGTGTCACTGCCAGAAATGAGAAGAAGTGTTATCTTGACATTGAACATCTTTATAATAAAATCACTAATTGGCGTCTAATACCAAAGGCTTTATAGCTGTAAAACTGCAGTAGAGGTAGCTGAGTGCTTGACTGGGCTTCATTTTAATAAATGCTATTTTCTCAATCCTTCCTTAGTGCTGTCCACACTGTTCTGTCACTGGGAGACCTCTCTGCTGTAACGGGGTGTCTGTGTTAGCTCAGCTCCAAACACAGCAACCAGGAGTGTTTTGATAGCACAGCAGAAAAATGGGATGCTGCCCTTGTGCTGCTGGTTTTCGTGTATTTCATGTAATGCTGATATTTTACAGGGGATGTTCTTTATGATTTGATTCTCAGATTTTTCCTGTCTTTTTGGCAACCAGAAAGAGTCTGTCACAATAAGTTATCACTCTTGGTCATGGAAATATATTTTTATGAAAGCTGAAAATGTGTCAGCATTGGACACATCTGTGAAATTCTCATGGTTTGTTAAGGATTTCTTTTTCTTTTATCCTTCTCACTTTAGCCAGAAGCATTTAGAGAAAACGTTTCTTTCCTTAATAACCATCCATTTTTATTTAAAGGTACAATCAGTTCTGGGATGGAAAGAGTTACATATTACAGCAGTTATGTGAATATAGTTGTTTTTAATATAATTTGAACATGTGGATCTTGTTTCCTCCACCCGTTTTTTTTTTCATTTAGCAAATCTTTCATCACATGAATAGTGAGAGCCAGATTCTGATTTCAGCACACTGAAGCCAGTCTGGAGTAACTCAGACTCTCTGGGCTGTGCTTTGGTGGGGATGAGGCCAAGCTGTGGCTCTACAGTCGCTCTCTGGAAAGCACCTTCAGTGGTGCTTGACCCCAAGGCATCCAGGCTGATGTGCTGTGCTGGAAACTGGGCCTGATCCGAGGTGCATTTAAAGCAACAGAAGGGATATTGTACAAAGTAATGGGCTCCCAAACTGGGTTTTCGATTCTTTCATGGTGAAATTTGAAATTTGCAGGGAGGGTTAATGCCTGGAAAATTATATAAATATGTTATGTCATAATATTATATGTCCCAAAATATTGGTAAAGGGTGTTTTTCCCAGAGATTAGAGCATTAGTGAAAAAATAATGATTAACCTTTAAAATCAGATTGGCATTTCTTTTTTCTCCAAATGTAGAATTAATACGCATTTTTTAATCATTAGTGTAATTTTCAGGATGATACTTTTGTTCTTTTGGCTGTTGAACTGTTACGGCTGCTAGTAACCCTTCAAATTGTTTGCTTCATTCAAGCATTCTTTTTTGAATAATTCATTAGGCATTATTATCCAAGCGTGGAACACCTCATTTAGCACTGGTGATCTTTTCCTTATGTGTAGCTGACAGGCAATCAAAGTTTTTATCAGTGCAGAAAATTTGCAATTCAGAAATGTAGTTGCAGCAATTAGTAGCTATCAGGTAGCATAGGAAGGACAGCTTCATAAAAAGAGAGAGCTGAATGAGCTCAACTGATGTTAGCACAAAAGTAATGGATAAAACTAACCAGCTGTTTCTAAATTTACCAAACGGAACATTCCTTTTCCTCAGAATAGAGGCTTTAATTAACTTTGTGTTATGTGTGGCTTCACGAAAGAAGGAGTGAATAGGTGACAAAATACCCCTTTTTTGGTGCCCTTGACTTTATTTTGTAACTGTATTGAGGCATCCTGTCGATGTTCAGCTCCCTCCCTGCAGGACAAACTTCAGGTTTCATTGCTCACCTTGGGCCCACTGGAGAGCAATAAGTTGTTTTTTAATTTATGGCAGAATTTTTTTTCTCTCTCGCTCTCACTGGTGCTCAAGTATTGATGTTTTTGTGCTGCTGCAAGAAGCTTGCTGAAGTTTGGGCAGCAGAGGTGTTTCAGCAAGCACTCCCAGTGAACTCTGAGCGTGGCTCCCGCAGTGACCCTCAATCCCAGAACACAAATAAGCAGTTCTAGGAAACAAGGTGGGAGCAGAGGTAGTGGAAGCAGGAGGAAGGAATGAATTCTTAATTTCATATTTTACCAGTTATTCTGGTTCATTCCCATCTTGCAGGTCAGGAAATGTTAATGCTAGCTTTGGCCCAAGGATTCATATTCTGGAAATCTGAAAGAGCAGAAGAAAGCCACTCACCATCTACAGTACTCACTGGAGCCCTGGAGGAGATTTGAGCATTGGTCTTCTTCCTGGGATGACTTATCCGGTTTGTGATGGATTTTTTCAGGATTTAACTTCAAAGACACTGGGTCTGTAGGGGGATCCCAGGCCCTCACGTTCTGTTCAGTGCTCTGATTGGCTTGTGACTGCATAACTGGCACAGTTCCATCACCTCCTCCTATCATTTTTTGAAGTAAAATTGCTCCCTGACCTCCCTCGTGGTTCTTATTTGAAGGAGAAGTTTTCTGCCACTGGATCCCAGTTTGGCCTCAACCAGCTCAGCTGCCCAGCCAGAGTGGCAGCTGAAAGCCCTTTCCTTGGGGTCTGCCTCCACACAGGGGCTGAGCAGCACCCTGGCCACAGGGCAGGGAGCAGGGAGGGCTGGGTCCCCTTCTGAGGTCCCTCACTCTCACCAAGCCCTGGACACAGAGGCTGCTGAGGGCGTTTACTGGGGCCAGATCTCCTGAAAGCTTGGCAGATCTCCACTCCTGTGCTGTCTCATGGCCTTCCATGGCTCAAGTTTCAACAATGCTCTTTAACATGTGTCCTTCCATGTGCAAGTGGAAGAAAAACACCCAAAGTGCAGGACAGCCCCGCTGATTTGGGAGCAAGAAGGTGTGTGGAGCAAGGCACTACATTGAATACTTACAGGTCACAGTGATGGAGACTGCAGAAACTGGGAGCAAACACAGGGAATTCATTGGAGTGTAATTTAGAAACATTTTAACAGCTCCTCTCCATGTGCTTTTTGTGGGTCCGCAGTACTTGAATAATGCTTTTAAGCACTGGTACTGAGCCGCACATGGGGACTATGACATTGTTTTATCCATTTTATCTGCTTCCTTTCGGTGAGATGAAACGCTGCCATGTTTCACATGCTGTTTCTTCCCCTGACAGCAGCCACGGGGCTCAGGAAGCTGCTCGGAGCAGCGTGGGCCATCTCCAGCAAAGGCTCCCATCTGGGGAGGCACTTGGGAAGCTGCAGAGGAGGCAGGTGTGCAGCTGCCAACCCCCACTCCCCACAGGGAAAACTCTGCATTCCCAGCAAAAGGAACCTCCTGGCGCGCTCTCCCGTCTCGGGGGTCTGCCTGGCCTTTTGCTGACAGCGGAATTTCCTCGGGATTTTCAAAGTCTGACATCTCTGTCCACAACCCCTTTTTCCTGAGCAACGTTAATATCTGCTGCAGGTCCACCCGCTAATTGTGTCTGCATGGCCAGCCCTGATCCAAACACCCCTCCAATGTCTGGGTTTCTGCCTGGGCAATGCACAGACCTCCTTTTCTCCTGGAAGGAGGGCTCTGCTTACTCAGGAGGCCTTGGCCAACAAGCAAGAAGGAAGGTATAGCGGGGAAATCTGCCTGAGCACTCATCAGCACGCCTGATGGAACTGAGGAGCATTTGCCAGTCTGAATTGCGGCTGGTGTCACAAGCACAACTCTTTTGTGAGATGAGCAAGGGGACATCTACCTCCAAAAGCCAAAAATAGCTGATATAAACTTGACTGAGGTGGCCGTCTGAGGTGGTGAAAAGCAGCACAGTGGGAACCCACAGGGACCAGACTGTGCCAAGCAGAGGGTGAGTCTGGGCTGATGAGCTGCTACGGCAGGAGCTTCCCAGCCCTTGCAAGCCAGTGAAGCATTCCTAACCTGGCACTGATTACTCATCCCTGGCACTCGTTACTCTGCCCCAGTTCATTGCTCAGAATTAAATAAGATTTTTGAGAACATGCTTTATTCATAATAAATAAAAGTATGATCTCCCTGTGATTTCTACCCCCAACTAGCCACTTCATTAACATTTTATATATAAATAGGGTATTAAAATAACAGTTATTCAACACCAGATTTGTGTCCCAGCTTGTTCTCTTTAACAGCAAGTGCTGAGAGGCTTCTGAAATCCCACTTTTTTCCTGATGTCACAAATGTATGTGTATTGATTTTAATGTTGGGGGAAGCTAAAGAATTTTAGAGAAGGTAAACAGAGAAAATCCTGAGATTTTGAAAACCCTGAGGTTTTTTTTCCCCAAGACTTAAAACTCTCATAATTTCTAATTAAACAAGCCATTGGAGCTCATTTGGATTGTGAACTAACAGGTGTTTCTAAGACTGAAAGAAATAATCTTCTGCACACCCTGGCTTTGCTAGAGAGTGGGATTAGACCCAGAGTATAACTTCTAATTTTCTTCATTTCTTGTGGATTTGTTTTTTGGAAGGGGGGATTATTTTCAATGAAACCAGCTTAATGTTGAAGGAAAATCAGGCTCCAATAGTGAAACACAAGAGTGAATGAGAATATTTATTCGTATAGCCCGACCACACTTCCCTTTCAGCTCTGTTTCAGTTGCTGCCCAAGTCACCAGGTTAGGCACAAATACTTCAACGACATTTTTCAGAGCTGTGTAGGGCTGGTTCCAGTTCTATATGGCTGCTTAAACAATATGTTGAATTAAGTCATTCCTTGTGTTTAAGCTGAGGTAAAACAGCCTTTTCGACAGCCCAACAGCATTATGCCCTCACTACTGCTGCTCTAAATCCTACAGGAAAGGTTACAGGATTTTGAGGTCTCTTGCAAAGTGTGTAGTCCTAAATTTATAGCAATGATGGTGCTGATAGATGGCATTGAGTTATTTTTGTTTTCTGAAAATCTCCCCTTTGCTTCCTCCTTCATCAGCAGAAGAGGTGGCTGAGCAGAAGGACTTATTCAACACATCTCTGGTTATTATTGTTATTATTTTGGCAGAGGTTGGTCTGTATTCAGTCCCACCTGGGTGTGGAGATGCCAGTATGATGATTTGTCCTCTGAAACTCAACCAAACCCTCTGATAAATACTCAAGTTATGGGGAAGGACTTCCCTGGCCAGTCAAAAGTTTTAGAAAAGCTTAACTCAGATGGCCAAGAAGGGCAAATTCCCCTAACGAATTTCTCTCCTAAACTTTTCTGATCATTTAGAAGAGACGCTGGTCACTGAGGTTGTGATTGAGCAAGGAGAGCAGGAGAGCAAAATCCCCCAGTGACTGTTTCCCAAAAGATACCATGTAACCATTCCCACGCCCAGGACATACCATTCCATCTCTGGACTCATGGTTTTTTCTAAGGGCGGTTTTCTTTCTTCTCTAATTATTTTTTCACAAATCAAATGAAGTCATTACACAGTCATAGAGCATTAATCACTTTATGTAACTTCATAGTAGTGACACACAAAAATATAAGTAATAAAAATAATAAGGGATGATGATGCATATGTGGCAGGAACTGCAAGGCAAAGAAATTGCTCCGGATGTGTCACCGCTTTCTCAGATGTATCAAAGAAGTATAAGGAAAGTTCTCTAAAACACCTGAGATTTAATCCATTTAAACCCAGCAGAAAAGCCATTTTTCTACTGCTACGAATTAATTACTTTGTAGGTATAGATTTGAGAGACAACTAGAGCACTAAAGACTAGAAAATCTATTTTCAAAAGAGATGGACAGCTAAGAACGTTTCATGCCAACATGAAGCCAACATGGCTTTCCTGCCAACAGGACTTCTCTGGAACATCAGAACAACCACAAGGGCTCAGAGGAAGGCACATCCCAGCACCTTGTCTCCAGCAGAGGCCACAGGAGGTGCCTGCGGTAGAGTGGGAACAAGGCAAGCATCTCTGATATTTCCATGCTCTCCTATGCTCAGCATGGGTTTGACTCAAGAGCCTGCCTGAGCCTAATGCAATTTGTCTGTTTTAGTGCCCTCAGTAAATCTCGTTCAAGTGCTTGTCCAGTCTCCCCTTTCCAAAGCCACATCATCTGCTGGCAAGGATGAGGAGCAGATTACAAGATTCTGCATCTCCTTTCCTTTCAGAAAAAAAATAAAACCACTTCTGGGAGACCCACTCTGGTCACCTGGCCAGAGACTTCATTTAATAATTTCTGAATGAAAAACTCTCTTCAGCTGTTTTGATAAAATGCCTCTTAGATGATAGGAAATATTGCAAAAAATCACGTAAGGTTTCTATTGCTCATTTCATTTCAGCATTGACCTATCAGCATATATGCATCTTTAATTTTTACCCTTGTCTTGTGTGAGAAATGTCAGTGAATACCAGGCATGGCAGTAGTTCATGAAATGTTAGTAGCATTATCATAAAACTCAGATTACCAGCTGGTCTAGACTTGTGTGTTTTAAATCACCACCACCCTATCCCTTTTGGAACTGCCTGGCATTTTTATACACAGATACCACATTTTCACGAGTATGAAAAAAAAACTCCAAAAACATTATTTGAGTTCTGTAACCTGAATTCCTTGGGGTTTTTTGGTGTAGCCTAACAGTGTTGTATGTTGTCTTTGTAGTGAGGGACTCATCACAAATTTCAGATTTGGAGCTAAACTTCCACCTCTCTACAGTTGTTGTGGTCCTTTCTATTTTGTGTAGGTCCTTCCCCAGAGACAGACAAGATTTCGAGAGGCCACTCTTAACATGGTTAAGGATGCATCACTGAGTAGCCCTGTGACTCCCAAGCACTTTAGACCAAAAGCTCCTTTAGCTCCATGGCCAAAGTCTGTTAGGAGATGCGGGCAATTGTGTTGGTGCCTCTGACTGATGAGAGGAAATAAGATTTTTGGGTTGGTAGTCTGTGAAAAAGGAATAAAGTTCAGTTTGGTCTGGAAGCTAGAAAAACACAGACATAAAACACTTTAGGTGCTGCTAGAAAATAAATCTATCCATGTATCTATTTTTAAATATGTGAAATGAACTGTAGTCCTTCTTAAATAGTTATTCTTCCCTGTGTTCCTTCTTATTTGAGGGGAATTCCACAAGGACTGAGGAGCACAATCACGATTTATTGAGGCAAGAGTAAGTGTCTTGTCAATTAACAGCCTAATTATTGTCTTGAGATTCAGAAAAATGTCTTGAGTGTCAGAAAAAATCCCACATGTTCAAATTAATACTAGGTTATAAAACTTTCTGCTGTGGCTGTGTGCTTCAGCCCTTCCCTTGCTGTGTTATTCAGTGCCTTGATTAGAGCAGAACACAAGCTCTGCTGAGTGTTGAGCTTTCCCTTTTTCTCTGCTCCTGTTGGGGCTCCTGTGGAATAGCTCCTGATGCTAAAGAGAGACTGTAACACTCTAAGCATGCAGGAACAGCACAAGGTGCTGCCAGCTATGGGAAAGAAAGAAAGAAAAAAGAAATCAAGCCTGTTTTCAAATCCCTGCAAATGGGTTAATGCTGTTGCTAGGAAAAGATTTGCCCTTTTACAGATCTGAAGGGAGGCAATGTTGACAGTAAGGAGTAGAGGCCCAGCAAGGTTTTAAGTTTTTGTGTGACTTTTATTGCAGGGAAAGAAAGGGCATTGACAACAACAGCTGCCTTTAGCACAGCTTCCCCTCCTTTTTTTTTTTTTACACTTGACTTCTAATATGGATTCCAGGCATGATTCAGCAAACAGAAGGAAGAAGATTTTTACAGACATGGACTGGCAGTATTAGAAAAAAAAATGATGCAAAAAAAAAAAAAAGCAAAAAACAAAACAAAACAAATGAAAAAACCCCACCAAAACAAACAAACAAACAAAAAAAAACCAAACCAACCCCAGAATAACCTAATGGGCTTTCTTTGATCCATCTAAAATTTGGATCTTAACAATTTTGCATAAACCTTGATTTGTAAAAGCTTTGTGGGTCTCTTGCTTTAACTGCAGAGTCTTTTGCTGGGAAAGCAGACTGGATCTAATGGGGCTCATTGCTCCGGTTCAGAGAAGGTCCCTGCTCACCTCGAGCCTCAAAATGAAAAAGACAAAACCACTAAATTGCAGTATCTGGAGATTAGTTTTGTTCTTATTTAAGGACATGGCAAATAGACAGGGAATGGTTTTGTGATCCAGAAATGCCTGAAATGGTGCTGACAGCTGCTGTACTTCATCCCTTCTTCTTAAATAAGAGCTCCCTTTCCAAATCTGGGACAGCATTTTTAAGTTTAAGGAACAGATTTTTAAAGACAATAGTGAACCTCAGGAGCTCTTCCAGCCTATCCTCATGCCCCAGGAGAAGAGCAATTGTTTCTAAACCGTATCTCCTGGACTGAAACAATTACATACACAAGCTAGTCACCTTCAGGAGGCAGCTATGAGGAATAAGGGTTGGCTGCATATTAAGTTGAAATCACACTGGGCACACATAAGTACAGGAAAAGAAGAGAAAAAAAGGCTTCTGAGACAGGCAGAAACTTGATCAGTGATTGATTTTTTTTCTGATGGTTGTGAGAATTGGTGGTTATTGTATTTTAGCATGTGATTAGAACAGCTTACATTTGGGTATTGTTGAAATCTAATGGACAGTGGATAATCTTCAGCAATTTAAGTGTGAATTAAAATGATGAATGTCTCCTTTTGTTGAAATGGTGGCTCAGTCAGGTGAGGTCCCTCATGGCTGAACAAGGGAAACTTTGCACCCAATTTTTAAAGGGGGAGAAAAGAGGACCCTGGGAGCGGCCAACCCGTCAGCCTCAGCTCTGTGTCTGGGAAGTTCATGGAACAGACCCTCCAGGAGCTCTGCTGGTCATGGACAACAAAGAGGTGATGCAGCATAGTCAGCATGGCAGGTCCTGCCTAACCAGCCTTGGGCTTTCTGTGATGGAGTGACTACACCTGTGGGCAAGGGAAAAGCTACAAATGCCGCCTATCTGGACTTCTGTAAGACGAAGATGCCCCAAAATCCTTCTTGCTAAATTGGAGAGAGGTGTATTTGGAGAAGAGAAGGCTCTGAGGACACTTTACTGTGGCTCTTGAAGACTTAAAAGAAAGAAAGGAAAAAGAGTTTTAAGCCAGGCCTGTTGGGATAGGACAAGGGATAATGATTTAAACCAAAAAAAGGATAGATTTAGCTAGCTAGCAGGAAGACATTTTTTACAATGAGCGTGGTGAAACACTGGTGCAGATTACCCAGAGAGGTGCTGGTTGCCCCATCCCTGGGAACATTCAAGGGAAGGTTGGGTGGGACTCTGAGCAGCCTGATGTTGATGAAGGTGTTCCTGCCCATGGCAGGGGGGTTGGACTAGATTATCTTAAATGTCCCTTCCTACCCAAACCATTCTTTGATTCCATGTCACTGGTAGAAATAATTTATGCAGCTGATAAGAGCAATACTATATTGACAGTAACATTAGAAGGAAGCCTGTAAATTATGGATTTCAGCACAGGCTCTCACAAAGTACTTGGCAACTTTAAATCCCCAGAAGCTTGTACTGGTAGCATCCATACCTCCTCCTTCTTCTCTTCAGTAATTGAACACTACTCTTTAAAAAAAAAAAATTCTATTTAAATAGAATTGGGCAAGGTCAGTCCCAATATTATTCATTAGCATGTTTGTCCTCTAATTCTCTGGGAAATCTCAAATCCACACTCTTTGCTGATTCTGGGACTGGGAAAGGAACAGTAGAGGTGGGGACTGCAGAGTGCTGGTGTGTGCACAGAGCTCTGAATGCAGCTACCATTTCTGCACTAAAGTTTTAATAATGCTTTCATTTACTCTTAAGATTATCAGAAATTGAGACTCATCATCCCTTGCGATCCCCGTGCTAATTGTGGCTGTTTATGATAATAACTTGCTTGATTATTTTGGATGATTTGAGTTCTGAGACTTTTCTCATATATATGAGTGCATCTACATGTTTTTAAGAGATGAAAATTGCTCTAGTGTATTCCTGTTAAATTGCATGGTAATAACTATAACAATATCCCCCATAAATTATGACAGTGGAGACTTACCTACTTGTCCTTGCCTCAGCTAATTATATTTCACCCCCCATCCACTTTTTTTCATGCTGTCACTTCAAATGTACATTTTTTGGTTCTCTAGCTCTGCAGTAGCTCTGGAGCACTCCCTGACAGCAGGGTGGGTTACAGTTACAGTGGGAAGACTTGCTGCACTAAATGAACTGAAATCAAAGATATTTCACTCTCCTGACATACACTCACCCAGTGACTGTGTGGAAAGCACTCATATTTGTCATGAACGAGTATTTCTGACACATAACTCAAGGCCCCCAAATTAGGCCCATCTGGGGACTGATTTGGTGCGGAGGCAGTCCAGACAGGTCAGACATTTCACCATCCTTTTTTTAAGGGCCGGGTTACTGGTGTGAAGCCCAGAATGAGGGTTATGTATAGGGAGGAAAGGGCTGCCCAGAAGGGCAATCCCAAACATCTTGAGGCATTGAGCAGCTGGGAACCTGAAGGGTGGAACTGTGCTTCAATCTCATTGCTCTCCAGAGCTCAGCTGCACTCCCAACATGCATTGGCTTTTGCTTTATGTTAAAGACCCTCAACATGAGGGCAGTGCCCCAGAAGTGACTGAGGTGTTCTCAAGTCCCTCCTCACCCTCCAAACTGTGACCCCCCCCCGGAACACAACTGAACACAGGAAGCACCCAAACTGCAGCCAGCCATCCTGCCAAATTTCTATTGATTTTTAAAAGCAATTTACCCTTGAAAAGACCATTCTTTTAGAAAACATTTGTCTCCTGGATTTGTGGCACTTCCTTGAGTGCCACAGTACCAATGTGACATGAGCTACATAGCAAGGGAGGGAAGATGTGTTCCCTCACTGTGAATGCTTCAGCTCACCACCTACAATTCTGACATTTACATTTTTTCCTTTCTAAGGCATTTGTAGCTCTCTAAAACATCCCTTCCATGTCCTTCTTGCAAACAAAAAAAACAAAAATAAAAATAAAAAAAAAAAAACAGTAAAAAAATTAAAATTTCTCAAGGGGATGATGATTTTTTCTGTTGTTGCTGAAACACATCTCTGCTTGATAAACAAGGAGCTATTTCAGACAGATTTAAACACGCCATTTCCAAAAAAAATGTACAACTTATTCTGGTGACATTGTTACTGTATTAGCTTTTCTGTTCTCTCTCTGGCTTCTTTTACTGTCAGATACTATCAGAATACCTCAGCATCTCACGCATAAAATCAATAGCAAAAGTAAAATCTCTACAGGGGTTCATACTCTCTGGCAATGCTTCCTACTCACTGGTAAAAATGTTTTCTTGAGTCAGGGCTTTTCTCTCCACTTTGAAGAGCAAAGAGGAAAATGTTTGACAATATTTGTGGTATTTGAATCTTGTGAACTGCACCCACAAAAGAAAAAAAGGGCCCTTAGAGGTACCAGTGGCACTTCATGAAGGCTGTCAGAGAGATGGGCCCCACTGCCTCAGGTGATATCAGGTGGGGACAAGGATGTGGCTGCCCCAGCACAGGTGGGATCACCATCTGCAGCCAGGCTGGGTGGCCTTTGCACCACAGAGTCCCTGGCAGCCCCAGAGCTGCTGTCCCCAAAGGAAGCCTCCTGTGTGAACCTCATCTGACTTCCACTCCTTCCCTGAAAAGTTACATTTCTGGTAAATTCAGGACTTTTGTTTGTTTCTTAAGCCCTCTCTCATGTCTGTCTGTCAAAAACACTTCACAGGTTGATTTGCCTCCTCCACACTTTTTTTGCCATTTTTTTCTCTCTCAGGAGTCTCTTCTTCAGGATAAATAGATGCTATTTCTTTTCTCCTCATATGGAAGCTCTTCCATCCTTTGAAACATTCTCGTGTCTCTTGTCTAAAACTTATCACTCTCCCCTTTTCTTACAGTGAGAGATCAGGAGGGCAAAGAATCTGCTCAAGTATGGATGCACCAAGGGTTTGAGCAATGGCATAATGAAATCTGCTATTTCTGCTGTCTCTGGTTTCATCTTTCTGTGCACAGGGACACTGATGAAACCCCTCCTAATAATGTCACCTGTGTCATTGCAGAGTTTTCTTTTGTATTGTCATTTGCATTGCATTTTCGAAAGGAAGAAGTATTTTTAGTAACCTGCGAAGCATAAAAGCAAGTGCTGCATCTTTCAGCTTCACAATTTAACCCAAATGGCTTTCTGTGTCATTAGCTTCATGCAGCCCTGCTGATAAGAACTATAAGCTACAATCTAGGCTAGTATTTTTCCACATAAAATTTCCAGCAGCAGCATATGTGCTTGTTGTGTAGCTGGGGCCGGTCCAAGGCGCCCAGTACCGCGTTGGATGGGACCATGCCCGAGTTTCCCTGCAGTGCTGTGCTCATGAGAGCTGCCCAAGGGCTCCCAGGTTTGGGTTTTTTTCATCAAATCAAACATTGGTGGGCAGGCCCACATGTTCAATGGGTCCAGGCTGAGGGACTTTGATGGATCTGATGACACCACGGTGGATTTTCCTCTGAGAGGCTCATGCAGAGCTCACGCTTAGGTTGTTCGTGGTGGTGGCCTCTGCAAAGATGTGAGCTGGCACCAGCACCCATTCCACCTGCAGCTCCTCTTAACCCAGCCCTCCACCATGCCACTCACCCTGTGCCAGCCTCAGAAAATAAAACTGCACATGCAATTTTCAGTGGTTACACTGATGTGGGTTAACCTAAATTCAGGGAATGCAAGCTAAAAGACAACTGATCCTTCAGAAACTGCAGGTTATTCACCCCTGGAAAATTAGTGTTACCATGAATTTCCCTCAGTTGAGCTGGGGGCAAAAACCTCCTCTGGCTGAGGAAGCTGGTTCTTTCTTTACTAGTCCTGGAGCAAGCATCTTTCAGCCAGATTAGAAAATCTGAGACATCAGTTTCCCCTGCTGATGGCAGCTTTTGCTTCTGAGTAAGTGCAGGATGTTTCTCAGGATGCTTTGCAAGCAGTCACCTCTGAGTGCTCAGCAGAACAGAGCACAGCCTCTCACAAGACCCTTTCTCAGCTGTGTCACTGTTGCTGCAAGCCTGAGGAACTGTTCTCACTGCAGTCCACAAAATTCATGTGCTATGCCAGCCCACAGCCCATTTCCCAGTTTATTCTGTGCTGCAGGACCAGTAGCCTGGTCTATGTTTTTTTTCAGGAAAGGTGTGAGCAAAACTGGAGCTTTATGAGATGCTCTTTGTCTTTGCCATGGCCATAGGGAAAGACACATGGTGAATCGATTCAGTGATCTATTTCCTTGCTTTTCCACTAATTTCCACCAGAAAAGTGGAGCCTGTTGTGATGCTGCAAGGTTTGAACTTGGGATCATTTACAATAGCAATGTTCATTCACCATTATTCTGTTGAGGCAATGTAAAAAGACAAGGCCTAATTTGTGAAATGGGCCATCTGTTCTCATACAAACTGCATAATAGAATGCACAACTATTTCAATTAATACAGTAAACCATCTTTAAGCAATACGGATGATTTTGTATGCATTTTTTACCGCAGAAGATACCATCATCCTTTGCTCTAATTGTTCTCAATTTTAACTTCTTATCTTTTTATTTAAAGGAAAGGAATGACAACTTGTCTCACTGGGAGAAAAGTTTGCTCATAGATGGATCAGGAATAATTAGACCAAATGGTACTACAAACTCCAGCAGACAAGGTATCTCCATTACAGAGAGTAATTTTGTCATTTCTTTGACCATCCTCCCATCAATCCATCCATCAACAAATTAAAGCTGGCTAAAGAGCCACTTATCTTGAGTGCTTTTTACCCCGATTGCTGTCAATCTAGGTAAATAAACATTTTCCCTAGGCAGAGTTTACCTATTTAACCATGTTTCCGGAGTCAGTCCCCTTGCTACTCACACATCCAACAAACCACATGTGTTTATTGCTGATTCACCTCATCCACATATTGCAACTTCAGTGAATAAGCCCTGCTTCCTCAGCCTCCCTTTGGTTTGTCTTTGAACATGGAATGACTGGGATAAAATTGCAATAAAACTTGTAGACTGAAAGTTGTCTAGAAATTAATTTTATTCCCTTGGGTTGTAAGAGCCTGTTATCCCATGCAGGATGCACAGCAATAATGAAATAAGGGCATGAAAGAGAGAAAATCTGAAAAGCAGAGCTTTATCAGTCAGGCTGCTATGAGGGCTATGACAATGCTACTGCACCTGACTTCCATCATTTAAGCCTTGACACCACAGATAACTTTAGGGCTTCATGATGCACTTAAACATGAGATAAGCAGCCTTTTATTTGCTACCTAATAAATATGTATGTGCCAATGAAGGCACTGTTGAAGATACTACTTTCTTCCTATTATTTATTTTTCACTTAATTGATACACAAATGTGGTGCACACTCTGCCTGCTGCCTATCAGGCATAGGCAAAGGAATAGTGGGAATAGTCTCAGTTATTGGTGTTAATGTGTGCCTGGTGCAGTGGCAACATGTACATTTGATTATGCTGCAGTGATGCCCAAAAAGACATCAATACCTGTGGAAAGCAGTGGTTTAAGAAAGATAAGGATGGCTCTTCCACGCACTGTGGAACTGCCTCTGTCCTCCTCCTCTGCCAAAGCAGACTCCAAACAGCTTCTCCACTCTTTTACCTCCAACACTGGTAATTGGCATTGAACACCTCACTGGTCACAGGCTTCTTTCTTGGATGCAGTCAAAGCAGGAGCAAAGGAGGGTTTGACTGCCCACGCACAGTGCATTCAAGCACAGAAACATCTCCTGAGATTACAATTCTGGAGCAGCCATTCCAGAGTCTGGTGCACCCCTGCTCCCTGGATTGCTCCCCCTGCCCTGTGCGTGCTCCCTCTCTTTGCTGGAGAGGCTGTGCACTCCTGGCAGTTTGTCAAAGGCAGGAGGTGGCTCAGCTGTGCTCTGAAAATGATGCTGTGGGAGGAGAGCTCAGTGAGGACACCTTCCCCATGGACTGCAGCAGAGCAGACATGGTGAGTAAGTGGCATATCCCTTCCTTGCATCCATCTGTCTCCCTACTGCCTGTTCTCAGGAGCTCAAGGCAGGAGTTTGCTGGAACACGATGAAAAAAGATGCAGCTTTTTCACCCTTTTAATAGACACTGAGCAATAGGTGCCTTGTTTTCCCCTGCCAAAACAATTCCTCTGTCTAGACAAATAAGGGCAACCAGATGATGGATTTACACTCCCAATAATTCAATCAAACCCTACCTCAGGTTTCATTCCTCAATCTCAACCATAAAACTGGTGTGATTCTTTCCCTGCTGCTGAACCTCCCTACCACCCCAGGAGCATCCATGCCTGCCCTGCCCGAGGCCCCCACCTGTGAGAGGTCCTTGCACCACATCCCCACAAGGCTGTGCACCTGTAACGTGGCACTTTTACCATGAACATGTCCATAGGCACAGGAAGGGGGTCAAACATGCAGAAACAAAGCAGCTGTTTCCAGGAGTGGTGGGCATGCACAGAGCTGGAGGAGTTTGGTTTCCCCCTCTCCAGCACTCCCAGGGACAGTGACAAATGTTCCCTCTGGGGATGCATTCTGGCATCTGCTGCCCTCACTCTGGAGCAGAGTGAGTGCCTCACTTTGCCCAGAGGAAAACACTCCCCATCCTGAGGATCCTGTCAAGAAGCTTGAGGTGCCTCATCACATCCCCTGTGCTTCAGTCACAATGGGATGTCACAGCGCTCAGCGCACGCTGCCCACCCGCTCATTAAATCTCTGCCACGTGTGCAGCACTGATGCTCTAATCAAACTGTCCCAATCCCAGCGTGGATGGCTCCTTGCTTGTCAACAAAGGTGGGTGAGATGGCTGATCCCATGGGGCAGGAGTGGCCTCCATCTTTTAGCGCTTGATTTCCTCGTCTTAACTCTGCATAAACACCACTTCTTTGCATTTATTTATACTCAAGTTTAAGTGCCTGTGCAAATTATAGCACAGACAGCCAGAACAGAAATGAGGCATTTAAATGGTAAATAAACACTGTCTGTGCATGGCGCTGCTTTTATAAATAATATCCCCTTTTAAGCTTTATTCTCTTCCATAGAGGAGCATCACTTTTCAGAACATCTGAACCCGCAAACATCACACATCAATCTCTTTATATGCTTATTTAAAGAACATATCAAACTATTTCTGCAAGCAAAAGGACTAAATTATCCATGAATTCCAGATAACCATCCTTAACCCAGAAAATGTCAACAGTTTTCTGTAATAGTAGCCCCAAAGATGGCAGCTGCTGTGGTTGGAATGCTCCCCTTTAGGAGTGGGAAAGCCATACATTTCTGGGAACAGGCTCACCATGGAACATGTCCTGATTTATTAGAATATACAATATATTCTGTTCATAAATTTGGTCCTTGAGCGACTCCTGGATAGCTTTTGCTGCAGCCCACTAAAATGCAAAGCAATAGAAAACCTCCCAACTTGCTTTATTCTCTAACTCCTGGCCTTCTTTGCATGATCTCTGGATTTAAAGCCATTTTCCTGATGGTTTTCATTGCAGTGTTTGCAATGCAGACCTGTGAGCATTTACTAAATCCTATTTGTTGGGCTTGTAATAATTGCTGCCCAGAACTACCTAACAGTCAGACATCCAGGTTTGTACCTGGAACATTTTAGTGAGGATGCAGGTGGCTCATGAGCACAGTCTTGGGCTGGGTGCTGTTCCAAACAACAAACACCCGTGGTTAAATCCTGACTCACAGGAATCACTGACCATTCAAAAATGTGTTTCTGAGCCCCAGATTTTGGGAACAGGTAATAACACCACACAATCTCTAGTGCTGCATTTGCTCTGAACTATCTGGACATCATTCACTGCAGGTAGCAAGGAAGGGGGTGTTTTTCTGGTACATTTGCAAATGGGAATCCAAAAAGTACTCCAAATTTTCTTACTCCTGTCCAGAGGCTACCAGCTGCTAACCATCAATGGAGCACAGTAATTCCCAGACTTGACTTTCAAGGAGTGAGTGGAATGGGGAAATTGAGTGTAATATTTGCTGTTTCCTGAGCTTCCAAAATGCACAGCCTGGTGAGGACCAGCTCAGCCCAGCTTTGATTTCCTGCCTACCCCATTCTCCATATTTAGTAAAAATATACCTGCCCCATGAGAAAATGATGCAGGTGTTGTAATAGTATGAAATAAGCAGTCAGGAATTAACTTGTCCAAATTGCTCCCAAAGTTGGTAAGTCAACTGGAGAGCTACTTTTCTTTCCAGCCAACAGCTCTCTGTGGTTAGAGCAGTGATCTCAGTGGTGTGGCAGAGCAGTTTCTGGCTTTAGGGCAGACCCAGCCCCCCATGGCATGTCCACACTGCTGCCCACTCTTCTGGGCAGCCTAGGCACAGATGGGAATGGATGTAGGGACAAACCCCCCTGGCTCTGCAGAGAGATGTTCCCAAGAAGTCCCAGATGTGTTTGCAAGGTGCCATGTGGAAGCTGGTGTTGCTCAGCCCTAAATTTCTTGTCCTGGGGCTGCAGAGCAGGTGTCACTGGCCAGAACTGTCACCCTGCCAAGCACTGCCTTTCCCTGCAGTTTTAACAAATGTGATGGAAATGCCAATTTCAAGTTCTTTTCGGCATGGCTTTTTTTTGTCTCATAATCAGAATATGGTGGTGGAATTTATTGTAGGTGCAGTTTTGCCATCGTGCTGTAAGATGCAGAATTGAGGAAAAAATTGAATGGTGTGGGAAAAGGGCTGAGGCAAAACACATGAGTGTGATACAGGCTCCTCCTAATGTGGTCTCTCAGAGTGGATAATAATATAAACATCCATCCATTAGAAAAAAGCTATTAAATACATTGGCAGTCCTATTAAAATACAAGTCAGATTTGTGTTTAATGATCTTGAAAGGAAAGTAATTGCTTGAGTATTACCATTCAAATGTTCTTACAGCAGCATATAATATTTACAGTCTAAGTGCCACTTCTGAGTGCTGTGTGGCACTGAAGATTGCCCAGCCTCTTCAGAGAGAGCCCCTGTGTGCCTGAGAACCAGGGTACAAAGAGGATTCACTCTCTGAGCACCAGAGCCTGTGAGAAACAACCAAGCAATGGGCTGAATCATTTTTTTCAATTTTAATAACCTCTTGAAAGGAAAAAAATCCCACTCCAACCCTGCAAAGACAGGGCTTGAACATTACAAATACCTGCTCAGGTGAGGAGTTCTGCTGTTGCTCAAAGGAGCCAAGCTCATTACTCTGTAAGCACCACGTGCCAGCAGCAGGACAAATTCATGCTGCGATCAGTCATAGTCTGCTCTACATTTTTGACCCCTGACAGTGTCTTAGGCAACATCATAAATTATTGTATTTGTATTGAATTCAACTTTTTGTGGGAATATCCTCAAACTGAAGTTCCATGAGATGAAGGAAGAGGGAAATGAGAAAGAGGAAGCACAAATATTTTTGTTATGTTTATTTTTACAACTCTCTCAAGAGTAAACCAGGAGAGTATTCCATACAGCACACAAAAAGAGTGCCACAATGAATATCAGAACTTTCCCATTGGGAAGAAGTGAGGTCTAAGTCCTTTTTTCCTTGTCTCCCTTCTCTTCTCTCTTCAAGATCTTGGTGCCTCAGGATTCGAGAGGGATGGGGAAGGACTGGGCTCAGTGTTAGTGTCTCACCAGTGACTCTCAATAGCAGGCCCTGGAGGGAAAAACTGCTTGGCAAAGTCTGCCCCTTGTCCTGTGTTTGTCCCAGGTCAGCTGGGGAGGCCACAGCCATCACTGAGACCCCTGCACTCACCTCTAAGCAAGATTAATTAAAAAATACTAATGAACTCAAAACGTCTAGGGCATTGCCTTTTGCTGGGCATGCTGGTTCTGAGGATGACAATCCTGCCATGGTGAATTAGCTTTTACAGCCTCAGTGCCACTGTCAGATGCCATCCCATGCAGGCAGGACAGAGGGATGTGATGTGAAGGGAGCTGGAGGAGAGGCAGTAAAACACCAACACCTACCCATCCAACTGGTGCCCCAGGCCAGATATTAATGTTAGAATTTGGGAAAGGTGCCTATTATGGCTAATATTTCTGCAAAGGAGCAGCTCAGATAGTTCATCCCCAGCACCTGGCTGACAAACTGCCCCCTCTTCCAGGGGATGTGTTCCCTGAAGAATGTGGGCTTGGATAGAACCCCTTCTCCATCTCGGATACTCATGAAATGATAATTGAAACAGCCCAGACACAGTGATTCCCTTTCACACTGAGGCTTTTTAAGATCACTCTCACCACAGAAAAGACCTGTAAAGCAGGTACAAAGGTAGTTCACATTGCTGCTGAATCCCTGGGTGATGCCAGCCCCCTTAGAAAAAGTAGGATGAAACTTGGAATCTCTGTGAGTGCTGTGGAATTCATGTACACTCTTTATGAGAAAACACGAGGGAAGAGGAAGGCAGAGAACCAGGAAAAGGGAAAATATTTGCAGTTTTCACAAACTCTAACTGCAAAGAAGAGTGGATACACCCTTTAAGTAACCAGGGGTGCACAGCTCTCTTTGAAGGCACGATCATCAGATGTGTGTGTGAATCCAGACTTTCTACCTGCCCGTGGCAGCCTAGCTGTGTGCCAGACACAAACTGTTTGGCAAGCCAGTTTGTTGACCTAGGAACTAGAATTCAGCCCCACATCCCTCTGCAGATTAGCACATCCTTTGGATCAGGATGCTCAAGGAGTCCAAAACACTTAATAGTGTTTACTCTGGATCCTCCTGAGCCTTTCACCAGTGAACTGAAAAATATGACTGTGCTGAGTGATCTGGGATTTAGCTGAGCTCCTCATTATAGTTTTCTGATTCCCTCATTAGTGAGCTTTAAATTTCAAGCTGGAACAGATCAGGTACAATCAACAAACCCAGAAAAAAAAATGCAATGCTGCAATTTTAACATGACTTGCCTGAGCTCCAGGCCTACTGAACAATCCATGTGGATGGCACAACACAAGTTGATCCCAAGGACCTGAACAAAGCTCTTGCACTGCTGTTACAGCTGGGACTGGGTGTTATTCAGGGCTGATGACCAACTGGTGGTGCTAATGCTTCATTGGATGGGAGGTGAAGAAGGGTTCACCACCTCTCACTCAATATGTACATTCATTATAAAAACCCTCTGCAAATTACAAAGGAGCTCTCACCAGCCTTGCAATCTAGGGATCCAGCTTGAGTCCCAAAATACACTTGTAGAAAACAGTTACATATGTGTATTCCCAAATTTCCCATGACAGCACTTGGATCATGAGATCTTCAAGAAGCAGTCTCTTACTTAGGACACCCTACAGTCCTTACCCCCTATAATACACTTTTGTGTGGCTTTTGTCTCTGCAAAATGTTTATTGCCTGGGAGGGGGACTGGAAACTCACTTGTCTGCACAGAACTCTGAAACAATGAAGCATCAAGTGAGACAAGCGTAGGTTTGAGGGAGAGTTGGCCACAGTCAGAGCCAACGAGCCTGGCTGATAAAGCACAGTCCGAGCCTTGGTGGGTGGAGAAGGCTCTGCAGCCAAGTGTCACTCGGTGTCGCAGGCAGCACAGTCATTGTCTGCAGCAGAAATAGACTCCAAGAGCTGCAGGAGTGTGAAAATAAAAAGAGAATCCTGCTACTTTCATTTATTCAAAGAAGTGATACTCCTACAAAAGGCAAGGTGCCATCATTCACATTTGGTGGAGGCTGTTTAGGCTGTTAGAGGTTTGTGTTTGGTAGCACTTTACAGCTTTGTCCCCTGAGTGTTGTGCTGAAAATCACCTGTTACAAGCAGGTCAGTGACAAGCTGAATGAAGAATTGTCCTGGAAGGAGAAGGGAGGAGCTGAGTCATTTCCTTTTGCAGCAGGCAGACGGAAAGAGGAAAACCCCTTTTCACACCAGCTCTGAGCTGTGAGGGCACTTTCTTGGAGAGGCTGAGCAGGAGCTTCTTAGAGTAGCAGAGAGGAGTGGAAGGTGGGAACTGCAGTGTGACACAGTGACAGGCAGCTCGTGATGCACCAGGTGATTTCAGCCCTCTCTTCCCACTCTGTTTACTCACTCCCTGAAATTATCTTCCTCTGATAGCTCCTGAATCTTGGGAGGAGTTAGGTCCTCCTGGGACTGGCAGGAGGGGCAGGCAGAGGGATGCCCACCCTGAGCACTCCCAGCACCTCGCTGCTATCCCACCCACAGTGTTTGCTATGGTGTCTGGAGGATTTCCACACCTGGAATTTCCAGGGAAATAGCTAGAGATCACTGTGACCAGTAAGGAGCTGGCCTTTTTCACATTGCCTCCAGTAACCACAGTTTTAGTACTGTACAAACAACCTATTGGGAAACAAACCTATACTTTGGGCATTATTGCCAAATATCTCCCTGATGAGAACTGTCTCATCTTCTGGCAGTCGTTAAATTGATCATTTTTTTGGAGTTCAGGGGACTACCAGTGCACTCCATGAAGCCTTTCCTCATCAACTATAGACATACAAATTCTTCATCTCCTCTTGAGTTAAACATCTGTGGGCACTGTGGATGTTCCTCTAAGGCCAAGCTCAGGTTTCCTCCTCCCCATGGGAAGAGGCAGGGACGTCCCACCAGCAAAGGCAGCCAGAGCAAAGAGGGCCCTGAATTTCACTTGCTGATGCTCTGGGTATCAGATTAAGCTCTCAATGGCAATTGGGAGCCTTCCTTCTTTCTGTCCTTCTGAATGGGGTCTGGTGGCATGCAATAGTTATCAGTCCCAGTTTCCTTTTTTTTTCCTCTCTCTTTTCCGCCATTCCTAACAACCTGTTATTTCTTCTTTGAATCCTTTCCTAGTGGTTTTTTAAAATTTCTTCTTTATGGGCAGTGCCTCTGCTTCTCTCCTCTCCCTATGCATACTTCTCTCTGAAGGAGCAGCCCTGACGGTGGCTCACCACTTGGGATTATCACGCTGAAATATTTGCTTCCTTTCTGGCTCTCCCTGCTTGTTTTCCATACCCAGGCATATTAATATTCCAGCTCTGATTGTCATTTATCTTTCACTGGAGAACATTTGCTTTCTGTCTCAATCAGGAAAATAAAAGTTAAATCAGTGCCATATTTTTTTTTTTAATGAAGGCTTCTTCTCTATTTTTGTTGCAGGCACTTAAAATCTGGGCTGCTTTGGATTGCAGAATGTGCAGCCCCACGAGGCAGGCACATGTTGGGTGTGCAGGTCAGATAATTGCCAACACAAGTGCCCAGTTAAATGAATGTGTGGTGATACATATTCCTAAATACATGAGGGCTGGATGCCATCACAGACCCGGGCTGTGGCTCAGGAATGGTGTAATGAGAATGCTGGGGACACAAGGGCAGAGAGGACAGGGTGTGCTGGCAAATGTGGCTGCCTCTCTGCATGCAGCCCTCGTCTTCTGACATTTGAAAGTGTGTTCCTTAATCTCCGCGGGGCAGGATTTGCTGTCAAGAAACATTGTCTGGGATGAGCTGTTGGGATTCAGGTTATCAACCAAACATTAATTATTCTTCCAACTAAACCCTTAACAGCTAGGCTAGATAATACAAATGTAAAAAAAAGAAATGAGGGTGAATCATGTTCAGTACTTGAAATCTAGAATGTGCCATGCTGTAGGAACAAAATCAAATACCATATTCAGATGAGTGTTGAGACACGGCAGGGCCAGACCCTCAGCTGGGGCTGCAATTGTCATTTTGATGCCTCAAAAGATGCTTTCCCCACTTTATGATCCCGAGCAGTTTTGTTTGTTCTGAGCATTTCCTGATTAGGACAAGATCTGTCAGATTGTGCTGAGGAAAACTGAAGCCAAAAGAAGAAATAAGATCTGTTACTCTTTTGCAGTAGAAATCTTTGGGGTTTTTTTAATCCCGCTTATGCAAGAAGCTGCTCAGACTGACAGAAGTAGTATAGGCCCTTGGAGAAGCTGCAACAGGTGCCTCCCCTTTTGCCGGGCAAGGTATCAGTGCCAAAGCATCAGAGCTTTTGGAAAGAACAGACTGGGTGTTGCAGTGACCACACAAGAAGCCTTCAGATCCTGAAACCTGGGGCAGCTCAGGCTGACTTCAGAACAGCTTTATATTTATAGCCCAATGTTCCACATATGGTGGAAATGCTTAATATCATCATGGTGTTGTCCCTGTATTCAACTAGGCTAGAGATTAAGTATTTACATTTCAGCATACACAACTAAATGCTTTTAAATCCAAGTAAGGGGTTTAAAACCTCAGAATAGAGCCATAAAGAGCTAATGAGAAGAATAAAAATCAGGTAGTTAAAAAATGATGTAAGGTAGAGTCTTAATTTTTTATTATTAAATTCACAGCACATTAAATATTAAGTGTTCATAAACTTTGTTTTGTGCAATGATAAATTAATAATATCTACATAGACATGTTCTTTTACAACAGGGAAGCTAAGAAACATAGTACCAGAGGACCTTGTGTTGACAACCGAAGCTATTAGAATAGACTCCTTAATCTTCAATCATAAAAAGTAGATAATGTTATTTCTTATTACTATTAAATGCAAAGTGCCTTACTGGGAAACATATATGCCATTACTAAAAATAACTGCTAGGGAATGTTTTGAGCAAGGAAGAAAAAGATGTTAGCAAATTATACCTTGAGATAAATCCAGTGAAATGTTCCCTGCTAATCTCTGCCATATAAAAATTGTTTTTTCAACTTATTCTTCTGTTAGCTCATAACAGGTTGCATAAGGTTTATGTCTGAGCACTGCAACAGTCAAGGTTTAACCTGGCATGTTGTGCTTCAGGTAATGGTCACCAATGTCCCCAATGTGCAGGCTGGTGAAATATTTTCTGTGCCATTGAAAAACCTCTGCTGACCTCCTCTTGGGGAGAGGATGGTGAACTTTGTGTCTTCCACCTCAGGTGCAAGCAGTGAACAATGCTTCCTTGATTAAAGCTCGGGGACTTCTGCAACTTTGCTCTGGGATTTAGCAAATTATTCAGTCAGATGTTTCCTGTGCTTCATAAATATGTGAGGAGGAGAAGGAAGAGCTGTCATCCTGGCCAGTCCCCTTGAAGACCAACTCCTTGACTGCAGACCAGGCATGGAGAAGTACTTCCAAATGAAATGTAGCCTAAATGAAGGAATTGGGGTTCGTAATGTATTTACACATGGCCTAGACAGCAATCCCCTCCACTGATTACTGATGTAGCTCCCATGGAAGCAGATGGGCTTTGAGGACCCTTCCTCAGGACAGAAGCACAGCTGGTAAAGGGCAGTTCAAGCACCTCAAACCCTCTTCCACTGAGGCTGGGACAAAATGTCCGTTTGCATGACCACACACAAATTTTTGAGTCCTGATACTTTACCTATTTCTTTTCCAAACTAGAATTGAACAGAGGCTCATTAGAGGTTGCCATCAACAATTTTGAATGGACAAATGAGAACACCTTTGGACACATATTTGCCTTCCAAGCCCTCTGTGGTGTCCTTGGTCCTTTTGGCAGGTTCCCTGCCAGCTCCTCTGCCCCTCCAGCCCAGCAGCAGCATACCACGGGGCTCAGGCAGCTCCTGCCCCAGTTTTTTTTTCTCATGATCCTGAATGAGCCCGGCTCGGGTAAGGACAGGCTGGAGCAACACGTGCTCCCCTTATCTGTTTGTAACGGGCGGCCGCTCTGCCCGGGCCAGCTGATGGGAACTAGGACATGCCAGGGACTGCGTCCTCCTCATTCAGCTGCTGCAACGGCCTTGGAGCCAGCTGGAGCTCTGAGGAGCCCAGCAGCTCCTGCCAGCCTGGCTCCCAGGGCTGGCTTTAGGCAGTTGCCTGGAGAGGCAGGCTGGTGGAGGCAGCCGCAGCGCAGGCGGGAGAGGACGAGCCGTGCCCTGGGGTGCAGCAGCAGCTGCTGCTCCCCGACAGGCTTCCCCAGACTCCCCACTCCCCGTGGCATAGCCATTCCCATCTCTCTTCCCGGCTGTGGGAGCTCTGGCTGCTCGCCTGCAGCCCTGCCCTTGCTCTGCCTCTCGCTCGGCGCTGGCCTCGCCACCAGGACCTTGTCTTGTGCTTCCCTTGGAGTCAAGGCAGGGGCCAGCAGTGGCCCACGGGCACCCATCTTTGCTGTCAGGCTTCCTCCTCATGCAAACGAGACTTCTGCCTCCCGAGAAGCATCCCCAGACCTGTGCTCTGAGCACAGGGGACACCTGGCTGTGCTGCACTAGACGCTAAGGCTAAAAATCGAGACACGGCAAAGCAGTGGGGAGAAAGGCAGGGCGGGCTCTTTTTCCTATCCTTCCTATTTCAAGAAGTCCTTCCAGAGGCTCTGTACCTGCTCTTGTGTTGGGGGCATTTTCACTGCTGGGAGCTCATGCAGCCAGGCCAGGCTCTGTGGGCGCTGCATTGGAAAGATGAACACCAAGCAGTTGGCACAGCTCATCCCCACCCTCAGCCTTTCCTGCCCTGCACCATTTCACGGATGATTTCTGCTGAGAGCCACAGGAGACTGCTGTGTGTCTGTCCCTCCCTTACGTGCTTCCCATCCTGTTCTGGGTAACACAATAAGGAGCAAGGAGGGGATGGTGCATGCTCAGTGTGCCAGCCCAGAGACGCAGCTCTTTTTTCTGCCATGGGACTAAACATCCCTGATGTAAACACATCAGTGTTCTGAACATTCAGGTGGAAACCACTGACAGGTCAAAGCTGC
>JAHLSL010000106.1:234358-253257 GCA_025920805.1 Petroica traversi | reverse complement strand
CAGCGCAGGCAGCACCGCGGGCATCGCGCCCCAGCGCCGCAGAGGGGCTGTGCCACAGCCTGCTCCTCTGCCCTGCCTCCCTGAACCTGCTGCTCCGTTATACCTTCCCTCCGTGGCGTTTTTTTAATTCCCATTTCATTTTCTTTTCTTATTCTTTTTCTTTTTTTTATTTTTTCTTTCCAGCCGCTCCAGCTTTCTGTGATATGGCTTTGTCATTATAATATACTTATTTTCATTGAAAAACCTACTCTGGCTGGATCTTTCCAAAGGAGCCGAACTGTAGGTGACAAGCTCTACATTTGTATACTTGGGAGTCATTTGGTCAAGTAAAGCTGCTGTATGTAAACGTCACATTCACTGCATAACAATTGGAGTGAAGTTTTTATGCACAGGGCTTTTTATTTTCCAATCAGCAGCCCCTGAGTTGGGACTTTTGGGGTAAACTGGTAGCTATGGGCAGCTTTGAAGCATCACAAGTGGAGGGTTTTGTCTCCAGAAGATTTACTAGCAGCGATCTTTTCTTCAACCGTTTTATTAGCCTGCTTTTACATATGTATAGCAGTGAGGGGGAAAACCTGTTGTTGGTGAAGTACAGAGCCTATTTCCCCTGTGGTATTCACACACCAAAAAAAAAAAAATTGTGTGAAAAATTGTTGCCCAGGGCCTCCCCAAATCTCGAAATTTAGCTTAGCACCATGAGGTTTTCAAACCCTTCCAGCCTTCTCCACCCCCAACCCCCTCTTTTAAAGGTTGAAGCTGGGCTAACAAATTCAGCAGTGAGAATGGATGCCCTGCCCTTGGCTTCCTGGAGCTGCCAGAATAAATCTGGACCCCCTGGCCGAAACGCTGAGAAGTTTTCACCCACTTAACATGGGTTTTATAATTTTAACTTGCAAGTTCTTGTTGAATTGAGCCCTGTTGCGTGGACAAATTGGACAAGAAAAGTTTAAATGTTACCACTTTGGCTTCTCCTCAAGTGGTGCTGAGCACAGATGTTTGAGGGGGCCATCATGTCCCTATAAGAATGGGGGCTTTGTGTGCATAACCTTACAAAGGGCAGAATAGCCCTGCTTTGCTGCCAGCCACAGGATCATCCTATCTTTATGTGTTGATTTATTAGGCCAGGGATGAATGAAACCGTAATTAATATTACTGAAGCATTAGAGTCTATTTAATTTAAATGCCACTGAATATTTCACTTTCAGTTGGGAGCGACAATGTGTTCGGGACTGATGGTGAAAGCCTCAGCCATCTGTTACCCCTACTAAGAAGGGAAGACAAGAGAGACACAGGGAGACAGAGAGCATTGGGCTTTGTGGCTTTTCCAAGCCTCCAGGATCATCACTCAACTCGAGGGCAGCCAAGAAACATTCCTGCACACCGGACCCTGTAGGGGAAAGGCCTGAAAGGGTGTAGGGGCAGCACATCTCCCTGAAGGATGGTGAGAGGGGGAGGCAGAGCCACAGAGGTGGAGATTTACAGTAAGTACATATGGAAATACATGTCTAAAATACGTTTGAGCACAGGCAACAAAGTGCCACGGCGGGAGAGGGAGGGTAGAGCAGGAAACTGCTCAACATATGAAAAATGCAAAAATATTTTTAAAAGGGGGAAGGGAGGGAGGAAAGAGTCAAGGCAAGGTCTGACTGTTGGTTTTAATTAGCCCAAGCAGTGAGGTTCCACTCCAGCTCCACTGCAGCAAACATCCAGGCCTTGGCTCGATGGGTATCCCAATGCTGGGAGCATGAGACGCTCCCCGTGAGCTCTGCTGCGACATGCTCTCCACCAATCCGAGCACAAAAAAAAAAAGCCTGGAGGGGGAAATAAAATGGGCAGCAGTGTAGGCAGTAGGCTCAGCCCCCGAGAAATGCTGTGGGGCATGAAATGAGCAGCTGGTGAAGCATCACCTTTGCTCCTGCAGCGCCAGAGGAGGGTCCCGGGCAGAGCGAGGGGCTGGGAACCCAGGAGGGAGGAGAGTGCCGGAGCCCGGGACACGCCGGGGCTGGGCAAGGACGCGGGTGGGAGGCTCCGCAGTCCGTGGGGTAGTAATTAGCACAGTGGGTTTTCTTATAATTGGTATCATTTGTTCTCCCAGTTTTTTCTCCTGCGAACTGATTTCATGCCAGAGGGAAGCTGTGTGACTCACACCTTGCCATGCCAATTAGCTGATAAACATCAAATGTAAACAAAGATGGCCTAATTAAGGCTAGTCGCCCAACCTCTACATGCATCTTGTCAGAATCCCACCAGCCTTTCACATCCAGACTTATTTTCTTGTTTGCTGGGACTAAATTAGCGACTTTGCACCAGAGCCTCTTATCTTTGAGAGAATCTCAGGGCAGGTAATGAGGAAAATTGGGAGCTGGCCACAGGGGCGGTGTCACCCCCTCCGTCTCAGTAGGTGCCTCATGCCAAGGCAGGGGGCAGGGATTTGTCTGCCGCTGGCTAATGCTGGAGGCTGACCCAGCAGCCACATCCTGAGGTATTCACTCAATTTGTCTTCCCGAGCGCTGCTCTCCGTACACGGAATCTGTGCTCTGTGTGTGTCTCCTGCTGCTCTCACCTGCTGTGAAAATTCATCAATCAGAGCCCCTGGCTTTCCACGGGCCCGGCCCCCGGCTGGCAGCCCGGGGAGTTGTTTGCACTTTGGAGGGAAGGTGTAGGACAGCCACAGTTCCCAGCAGCAGCGTTTCACACCCGCTTTGCACCCGGCAGGTGAGCTGGGGCAGAAGGACAAGCCCAGGGAGGAGTTTTTATTCCAGTAGGTGTCCTAACGAAATCCATAGGATTGTTTCGAGGAATTATAAACATTTTAAAAATGAACGGAAGTATCAGTCGAGTGTCTGGACCATCCCTCAGCATCAAGGCAAGATCCTCTGGGTCCCTGAGACTGCCAAGGCTCATTCCAGCAGCCTGTCCAGGCACCTCATTGGCCTGGCTGGCAGGGAACACACACCTTTGGCTTGAGCTGAATCCCTCTGTGTCCCACTGAGCCCATCTCCTCCAGTCCTACCAAGGAGGAACACAGATAGCAACTCTTTCCCCTTCTCACCATCTTTAACCTTGAAGTTTCTTACAAGCTTTTCCTCCTCAGCGCCTTCTCCTCTTAAAGCTTAGTAGCTCCAGGTCATTCATCTGTTCCTCATAAGTCCTATTTTCCAAGTCTTTCATCATTTTCAGTGCTCAACTCTGAAGGCTCTTCAAGCCCCTGTGTTGCTCCTGAAGCAAAACATCTGAATGGGAGCGTGGCACCCACCTGGCTATGCTTCACCCCATCCCTGGTTGCATCACATTTTTCCCTCCTATATTGAAGCTTGCTCCTTCTAGCCCCAAGTGGTCATCCTGAATGCCATCCCACCTCCCTATGTGCCTCTTTGCTTTGGCTCATCTGAGGCTGGAGTTGGGTAATACCAGTTCCACTGGACAGGAATGATAGTTCAGCAGTGGCTGGTTGCAAAGCTGACCAGCCCCAAGCCCAACCCGTTGCTAGTTCAAACTGGCACTGAAATGCACTGCTACTGTCCCTTTGTCACTGGGGGTTTGCAGGATCTCATCCAATCCACATTGCCCAGCCTTGTTCAAGAAAAGTCCCTGAGAAGCTCTACCTTCCTGAAGTGAGAGAAAACTGGAGGCAGGAGTACCTCCACCACTTCTCGCCACAAGACAGGACTCCCCCTGTCATGGAAAATACCTGGAGTGATTCACCATAGTTTGTTCTTGACAAGCCCCTATTGGTAGTTCACTACCAGGTGCCTACAAATAGTTGTTTTTGTGATTATTTGTTCCAGCGCTTTCCTGGGGTGAAAACCAGGCTGCCTTGTCTAAAACTCACCGGTGCCTCTTTTCCTAGTGTAAAGTCTGAAGGTCCTCTACAAGCCCTTGGTGAAAGCTGCTGATGGCTCTGAGCCACTTCAGGCCCTTTGCTAACCATCCCAGGCAGCTGGGGAATAACCTCTCACACCATGTCCATGAGAGCAATAAAGCACTGCTGATACTTCCCTGCTTCCCACTGAGGATTGCAGGGGATAAATCAGGGAAATTGCCTGTTCTGGTTCAGTCTGATTGAACTGGTGGCTCATTTCTCCACACATGAGAGAGGGATCTGTGCCTCGTGCTCATCAATGCTCACCCATCTTTTCCCTGGCCAGTTATACAGTTTGTGTCCCTGGGAATGACCAGGTTCAATGGAAGGAAAGGTGAAGGAATGCAGAAAAGGCAGGCATGATGCAGTTGTAAAGGATGGCCAGTCAGTATCATTTCCTTCCCAACTTCCTTCCCTGCTTGGAGATGCTCCAGACTCTCCCCCACTAGCCTGACCTGCTGGGAAGTAGGAATGGGTGGATCAGTTCTTTATAAAGGGGGCATGGGATGTACACATTTCCACACAAAAAAATATGGAAGTAATTCTGACACCATTTATTCAAAGAACCTTACAGCCAAAACTTCAAATCTTTGGAGGTTATCTGCCTTGCAAATTATACCAATGCTGGGCACTGCTTCCCAGAGTATCCCAGAAGGAAGTGGTGGTACCTGGCTGGAGCAGTGAGTGAAGAAGCTTCACACAAAATTGCTGGTGTCCCAATGGGTGCAAACACACAGAAAATCAAGCAGAGAAATCCAGATTGCACTGCCAGAGTGGGTGTACTCACAGGTCACATTGGCTTACAGCACAGAAGTGAAGGTGTGAAGATACTTCAATTGTTTTAACGGGTAAGTCATCTAATATGTACTTTAAAAGCATTTTTGTGGCTGTTCAGCAGTCTGGTGGGGTTCTGGGGAAGACAGATTCCAATAACATGTAAAGCAGGCCCTTGTCAGTGGTGTCAGCAGGAAGTTTTCTATTCCATGAACTTCCTATTGTCTAAAAGCATTTTGAGAGGAGTTTACCAGCTAATCAGCAAAGTAACATAATTATGCCAGATGACAAAGCATTTCGTGTGTTTGAGTTTCTCCACTGGCAGGGCTCGAAACAACGTGTAGCCTCATAACTTTTTAAATTCCAGTCAGATCCCACACACTCTCCCCACTGGCCTCCAGCTGACTCATCCTTTTCACAATATTTCTTTTCATTACTGTGTCTGTAGGCTGCACATCCCGGAGCTGGAGCCAGATCAAACTGGTACCAGCCAGCGTGGTGAACCAGCATTTCTCCATGGTGGTCTCATCAGCTTCTGCTGAATTTCAGCTTGCACTGAAAAGGAAAGGGAAAAAAACAATCAAGCTCTCTAGGGATGAGGAGCCAGCTTTGTGACTGTGGACATTGCAGGGAAAGAGAAGCAGTGGGAAAGTGTGACTGAACCACGGAGGGGACCTGCAGCAGGTGCCAATGGCAGCGTCACCTGTGGGAGCCGCGCGTGTCTCCCTGTCCCCACCTGCATGCCCTGGGCAGGTGACACAGGGACACTGGGGAGGAGATGACACGTACAAGTTCACAAATGAGGCTGCTGCAAGGGTGGAGCAACCTGGAGCCAACCCTATCCCGGTGTCCCTTCCCTGAGGTCCCGCAGCAGTGGAGCCCCTCTGGCACGTCCGTCTCCTGAGGCTGCAGTCCCCATGCCTGCCATGCCATGTGCAAGTGGCCCTTTCTCTGTGTGAGAACCAAAGGGAAAAAGATGCTCATCAGCCAGAAGAGCACCATGTAAGTAGAAATGGAAGATTTCCAGTTTCTAAAGAGCTACCAGTGAGCATTTCCAAAGTGGCGTTAAAGAATACTTTGAAGTTTAAAAAAAAAAACCAACCCACATTTGGGGGATACATCCGTATCTCATTCCAAAGAAACAAACCTTGCTGCATTTTACTAAATATAGGCATGTAAGGCGCAGCAAAATTCATCAAAACTCTCAATCATATCTCCCAAAGAGATGTGTTGTGACAGGAGACCAGCAGCACCATGAAAATAAGGGCTCGGTATTCCAGCACTTACACGCACGAGTTCCCTCCGTGGTGTAAGCAAAGCCACGGGATGAAACACTTGCAGGATTTCACCCCTCACAGCTCACACCAGGTCTCCTGGCAGGATCTTTCCCACCAGAGGGTGGCTCACGCTCCGACCAGGCTCCCAGCACTTCCTCCATGCCCATGGCGAGTCTCCGGATCTCGGCTTTTCCATCATCGGGGATCCAGCAGGAAATTAAAACTAAAAAAAAAAAAGGCTTTATTGATTCATTTGTACGAAATGATCCCCTCTGCAGCACAGTTTACACTAAGCCTCCAAATCTGACATCTCTTTGAAAGCCCTCTTAATATATCCAATTATAGATTTTCAGCAACTTTGTGGAATGTCGACTTTCCCGGCGAGTGACCCCGGAAAACACCATTGAAATCAGGAGGGATTTTGCTATTGAGCTCAGTGGGGGAGGATCAGGTCCTACATAATTTTATTGTCAGCAATGATGACCTCTCTTCACAAATGAAGAATACCCATCCTGAACCATGGCCTTCGGAACGTAAACCATTTATTTTTATAGCTGGATCCTTCCCCAAGTGGGATATTTTGTGCATGGTTAACTTATCCCAGGGCTTTAAATGCTTGCCAAGTGGCTTTAATAGCAGGATGTTGTTTAAAAAGATTGGGAAGGATTGTGGGCAGTAATAGAGATAATTGCCAAGGAGAGATAAATTAATCTTCAATCTCAAACCAACTTGGCTTTATCATTGGGTCAGGGGGGAAGATCCAGAAAAATCCCCTGTCTAAGACTAAATGTGTAATGATAGTTTGGGATTTAGGGAAGTTGGCAGCTGTTGAGATTTTTCGATAAAAACATCTTTAGAGGCTTAATACAGGTTTGCAATTCCATATAAAGGCATGAAATCCCCCTTTCACTCCGGGGATTTGGCATCCTGAAATAAAAAAGCTGGAGGAGAATTTCTGGGAGAGGAGCAGACAGCAAGGGACATCCTGAACTGAGGGTTTGGCAGGTGGCACCAGGGTAGGGGAAGGGCGTCTGAAGGGGCTGAGCACAAGATCCAAGCAGGTCAGGAGGGTTTTGTAGGACACAGGTCACCTGCAAGGGGTACAGGTGTCCCCAGGATGCCCCTCAGAGCCTCTGGACCACCCCACAACCTCCCCTCAGCTGCCCTTTAGCCCCTGGAGCAGCTGGGAGAGGACGACTCCTGCCAGACCCAGAGCTTCCCTCAGTACTTTGGAAGTAGCAGGGAAAACATATCCAGGACATATTTAAGTGTATTTATTTATTTATTCATTCACCAGGGAGGGGAGGAGGTTGGAAGCCAACCATTTTAATAAGGAATTATCTTACCTTACCATGCAGAATAAGGTACTGCATGACACAGCATCTTCTCAGGTCAGCCTTTTTTAAAATGAGTTGCCAAATAAAGAGTGTTGAAAAGGAAAAAAAAACAAACAAAAACCAAGGACTGACTTCAGACAGGTCTCTCCTGCTAGGATTTGGGGGGTTTGAGTGGACTGTCAGCTTTTCCCCCTCTGTGCCATCCTCTTTTTCCTTGCCTGCTGCCAGACAGTGCCCCAGGCTGTGGGACCCTCCCTGATCCCTCTGGTCCAGGCTACCCGAGGTGACTCCTGCCCCCTCACAGAGCTTTTCAAAGAATGGGGAAAAGCATTTTAGAGAGAGATGACTTATTTTTCAGCAAAGGCCTTATCCAGCCTGGAAGGGGGGGGGGAGGATCTTCTGGGATGTAATCAGTTAGTGTGGAGCACTCATGGGGCTTCCATGGGAGTGGAAAAGGCCTTTTAGTGAATTATGACTTATTTTTCGGCACAGACCTCTTCCAGCTCAGGGCAGGGCTTTTCCCAGTTATCCTTATACCAGAGTACTTTTCTCCTCTCCAAAGCCTATATTCCCAACTACAGGAAATAACATGGGGGAAACCCAGAAGGATTGTACAAGGAGAAATCTTGTACAAAATTATTCCTCTCATTATGATCTGAACAGGAAACAGTGACCCAATTTTTCAGAAAGCAATATTTTAAAAAGGCACAGCAATGTGACACAAGCAATACAAAATGGGATATTTTTGAATGGAAGAGTCACTATTTCAAACCACCCAGAGGTGCTTCCCATGCCTGCAATTGCCCCGTAAGATCTGGATAAAAGCTGTGGAAGAGGTGAATGGTTTGTTAGGACGAATTTTCCTGTCTAAGTAAGGTCCAGGAGGAGTGTTGTGCTTGTGGGGTTTACAGAAAGAAAAAAAAGAGGTCAAAAACAAACTGTGAAATAAAACTGGGGCAAAACCACCCCAAACCATGAACACCAAACCCCCCTCGCCAGTGAGCGCAGCTGCGTTACCCCAAAGGAGGGGAATTGAAAGGTGTGGGAATCTCAGCCCGTTCCCAGCTCAGGGATTTGCATCCCCAGGCTCTCAACCCTCCTCTGGGAAGGGATGCAGCCTCCCCAACCCTCAGCTCAGCTCACCACTGCCTGGGGCTCCTGTTCACAGCCCGCTTGCCTTTACCCTGGACATGCTCACACTTGGCGGCATTATTCGGGGCTCTGGGTCTGATCATACTTGTGTGGCTGACACCCAGACCTGCTTGCCTATTCCTGTGGATTCCCGTGAAGTGCTGTCATGGCTTATTACCTGTCTATCTGCCTTCAAGCCTGGGTGACTTTTAATTTTTTGAAGCTTAATGCTGGGAAAACAGCATCGTTTCAGATCGGTTTGGTTCACCTCCTGGATGTAGGGATTTGGGGTGAATAATACTGTAGCACACGCAGCTCAGCTTCACTGCAAGGTGAAAATGGGCTTATTTTATCTGAAATGAACCTTTTCAGGAGAGTACCAGCAAGAGGGGAAAAGGGAAAATATCTCCACCAGATTTTGGGAACTTCCACAGCCTCCGTGTTGCTTTGCAGGTTGAGGAGCCCTTGTTCATGCCTCAGTCTAATCCAGAGTTGTGTATTGGAGCTCAGTGATAATTGGAAACTCTTCTCACTCCAGCATTTTCAGCTGTTGTAAAAGTCTGCAGCTAATGTCATAACAAGAATTAAACTGTCTCATCATATTACACCCGTCTTAGCTGACTTCGCTGGCTATTAAGGTGACAGCGCATTGATTTAAAATTTGTGTTAATTGTTTACCCCTTCTTGCAGAGGCTTTCTTGGGGGTTTTGTAGCAACCTGCAGGCTTTCTGTAGCTGTGGATTATCTTTGTGCTCAGCATTAGATGCACTTAAAAAAAATATCCTTTGTCTGGATCACACAGCCTAAAACCTCAGCCCATGGATTTCTTTGGCACATACATTCCCTGCATGGGTCATTTTTAAAAATAAGACAGTAGAGAGGACATGTCTGGCCTTGATCTTACAAGACTTTAAGAGGATTTTTTCCCCCTACTCTGACATTTATTTATATTTGCTGTTTTCTGTTTTTCTGCTAATAGCAGGGGTGGGGTTTTTAGCTAAAGGTATCATTCTGCCTGACAAACATTTCACCTTATGGGTTTAACAGAGGAAGTATTGCCCACCACTGACCTTTCAGCCCATCATCCTCAGGCTTCCATTTTTGGGTTGAATAAATCAGTCCCCATGTAAGCCCATGGTGACAAACTTTTTACCTAGAGCTGGGAATGAAAATTTATTTGTGCCATATGCTGTCTCTCTGGCACAAAATGAGCATCACCTCGACTGGAATTTGGTACTTGCAAGACTGGAAAAAAGGAGGCATTTTCTTTCTTTTCCATGATCTAGTTCCTGAAATCCTAAATCAATATATTTCTCCATAGATATTTGAAAAAGATAATCCTTTATTTTCTCCAAGACTATGAGCATTTTTCAACTCCTTCACTGCAGACTGAAACATTTCTCACTTCCTCCTCCCCTTTGTTGTATTTCCAGCTACTGAATGGGAAATTGGAAGATGTAAACTTGTCTTAACAAAAAAAAAAAAATCTTATTTAAGGGAGAAAGGTTCGTAATCAGGTAAATACCAAATACTTGTTTTGGAGATCAAAATGCCATTGACATCACCAACTGGTTTTTATCCCATGTCAGGCACTTAGGAGCAGACCTAGGGCTCATTCTTGGGACACGAGCTCAGCTAATGGACCTCTTCCCAAGGAGACCCACTCTGCCTTCCCCTGGCTCATCTCATAACCCGCATCCCGCCTCCCACTAGGTCTTCTTTTGCTTTTTAGTCCAAACAAACCGAGCTTGTGCATGAGCTGCAACCAGATTTCACAGCTCTCCAGCGGCCGGTACATTTTGCACAGTTTATAGCTTATTAACACGACCGTGAGTTGCAGAACCATTCCCGGCTATTTGAGTTCCCAGCGTTTGATTCCTGGGGAAAACCAAAGCCTCCCAGCTGTCATTAGAGAGCACTTCATTAGCCGGCAACATCCAGAATTTATATTTTGAGCAGCAAGTGCTGCTCGCTCGGATGAATAAAGCATCTCCCGGGCTGCTCCGCACACCGCCGGCCCCGGCCAGCTGCGGCACCCCCGGGATGCTCGGGGATGTGTCCGGCAGCTCCCGCAACAGGTGCGGCTGCGGGATCCGAGCTCAGGTTTGTCCGCACCGAGCGTGAACTTTTCCGCCTCTGCTCCGCTCGCTGCGCCCTCGCCGCGCGTTAAAAGCCTTTTGTTCCGCCCCTGTTTTGATGAACTTCTCCCCCTTTGATGTTCATCTGGAGTTTAGCAGCGATAAAGGGCGCACAATGGCGAGATTGTGGAAGGGGAAAAGGTGCTGGGAGAGCACAATGCGGCGCATTATCCTCTGGCTCCCCTGTGCCGCTGGCTTGGCAGGCGGCAGCGGGAGTGAGCCGGGGTGACATCCTGGCCGTCCCGGGGCTGCCGCCGCAGTGACACCGGCCCGGGCACAGCACCCAGCCCGTGGCACCCCAAGGGACACTGCAGGCTCGGCCCCACTTTGGGCCATCCTGCCCCAAGGGCAGCCCCTCTTTGTGCCACCGGGAGCGGGATGCGCCCCAGCTCCCTCACTGCACCTCAGCATCCCACGGCAGCCACTCCCGCACCGCCTCGGCCTCCAGGACAGGGAGATGAGAGTTTGAGGAAGCCCCGTGACTGCTCCCGGAGCCAGGGGGAACTCCAGCACAATGCCAGCCCCTTCCCAAGCTGGCAGCGCCCCTGGCCCGGACAGCTTTCCAAAGGCAGGGTTGCTGTTGTTTGGGGTCTGGCTCCCAGGGTCAGGCTCTGCTGTGGGCACCTCGGCTTCCCTTCAGACAGGCATTTCCAGTCCATCTGACTGGAAAGGAAACTCCCAAAAGCGGGAGACAGAGGGGACCCCTAAATGTGCTATTTTTGCTGTCTTTCCACAGTTTTATGAAAGGCATGGAGGAGCCGTTTCAGAAGGAACATGGGGCAGCAGGGCCAGCAGCCACCATGGCCTGACAGCTGTGACAGCGTCCTGTCCCCAGGCCAGTGCCCATTTCCCCCTGCCCTTTCCTCCCTGCCCAGACCCTCTGCAAGTTTGAATCAGCGGCCCCACGGCCTAAACCTCTTTACAAACTGGCCAGACTGCGCCCCTGTGCCCGTGGGGGCTGGGCGGGGGAAAGGGCGATACCAGAGCCACGGAGGTGTCCCCAGGTCACCTCACCCCATCTGCCAGCCCCCACCCTGTCCCTGGGCAGTTGCTGCTCTCAACCACGTCATGGGACATGTCACCCCTGGTCACATTGCCACACGTGTCACCCGTGGTGACATCCCCACACCCCTGGTCACACCCTGTCCCCGCGAGGCTGGGCTGTGGCTTCTGTCCCCTCCCAGGCCACCTTGCATCCCAGGCCTGGCACAAACCAAAGCCCTGGCAGCAAGCATGGGGTATTTTTGGGGATATTTTTGTGCAGCACCCACACATAAAGTAATTTTCTGTGCAGCTCCTCCAGGCCTTTGGTGGCCTGAAGGAGACACGAGCCCCAAGCACCTTTTTTCCGGGATAGCCGGGGTGGCTCCTGCTGTTGCAGAGCAGATCTGGGGCTCAGGATGGGATTTCCAAGGACAAGTGTCTGTCCTGTCCCACTGTCTGCAGACAACCCCTGTGCAAAGTAAGGACAGAGTCCTAATGAACTCATTTATAATCTCATTTCTCCTTAGATGGCCTCTGTCACCAGCAGCTGTCTCTGAGTAGGTGTTTTTTATAGAAAATCATATGTAGACCTTCTGCAAATGTAATTTCTCACCTGAGAACAAGTTTGAGGATTTTTTAACATTTTTTGAGTTGCCAAGTTTGGGAACAGCTCATTTCTGTATTTTTGCTTAGCTTTTTAACCCTATCTTATGACATCTGCATTTGCTGCTGGTCTGACCTACTTAGTGAAGTCAAAGATACTGGAGATTAACCTGAAAGATCCACTTCAATGAATACTTATCATTTCAGGATCCAGACAGAATGTGTTAGTTTCTAATAATAATTTCTGGTTATTCAAACATTAGTTCAAAATCTGCATTAAAAAAAAAATCTTATCTGCAAAATAAAATCATTTTGCTTGCCTGAGAAGGCAAAATCTGAGAGCTCAAATAACTGAACTGCACCTGAAATGTGCACAAGGATTTTTAAAAACACTACTTATTAACCAACAGTAATATCTGCCAATGTCTACTATGGTGTGCTGGTCCCTGAGAAATTAAGTGTAACTGCAGTGAAAATAAAACTCTTTTTTTAAGGAATGCTCTGCACTGCATCCCCATTTCAAACCCAGAAAGCAAACAAGTTCTAGCAGACTTTCTCATGCAAAATGAATTTGTCAAGCTCTGCTGCATTTTGCTGAAGTGTAAGAAACTCAAATAAAAGCAATCCTAAAGTTAAGAACTTGGTTTCAGGGCAGAAACTGGTGGGGATTTCTGTGCTTATGTTGTCTTTTCCTAAAATTGGAGGCGTGGATAGGTTTTCTTATTGTCAGAGGAAATAATTCATTAATCTAAGGTCTCAAAGACTGATTCCCTCTCCCATTGCGCTGTGCAGCTCATTTTTTAATATTCTGTGGATAGAAGTGAAAATGGGAGATCTTTTTCAATTTTGAGATAGCATCTGGGCTCTTTCTTTTCTCCATTACACTTTTATATTAATATATACATATATATAAATATATAAATATATAAATATATTATATATATATATGACAAACTTTCACAGCCAGTGCAATTTTACCAGTGCAGAGCCTTATCCAGAGCCTCTTTCCATGCCAGGGCACAAAGTGACTGAAAATCAGAGCGTTTCAAGCTGATCCTGGACACTGAACATTTACAAACACCTTCCTGCCTGGATAAAAAAAAATGCTTGGAGTGTAAGGTTGTGTTTTGCTGTATTTGGTGCCTGTGTTTGTGCTTGGGAGAGTACTGCTGTGCTATTTAACACTGCATTTTTCTAGCTTTTAATCCATATTATGAAGGCACTGCCAAAGAGCCTTTCAGACCGTGGTGTTAATGGTTGGGAAGCAGCTGCTGCCAGAGTAATATTTTTTCTGTATTTTTGCCATTTATGCACAGGCTGGAAGAAGTTTTTTGCTACATCTGAGCTGCACTGAAGCAGCCTGAATAAACTGCTGGTGTCATCCACCCTCTGCTCCTGTGTGGGAGCTTCCACATCCAGTTTCCAGTGACCCCCCAGAACTGCTCCACCTCAACACCAGCTCTCAATATACTTGAAGATATCTATGGATATGCTTTGCTGGGCAATGAAATATAATTAAAAATGTGCAAAATGAGTGCTTGCAGTTCCTGGAGGTAAAAATCCACTTAGTAAAACTTCAGTGTTCTACTGTGTGAGAGATTTATGCTCAGAAATGCATTTCTGCTTTTTCAATGAATTTCCTCAGGTGATTGATTTATAGATGACTGAATAGTAGTAAAATACAGAGTGCACACAATCAACACACTAGCATTAAGCAAGTGCTGGATACTTTATTACTTTGGGGTATCTCATATCAGTAAAATAAAATTGTTTTGTGCAACATAAGACCAAAGTCATTTGCAAAACGGCACATCAAACCTAACGATGTCCAATTTATTTCTAGGCTCCTGCATGAAAGGGCAGTGTTGCTCTGTTGTTACCATAACAGTCTATTCATCAGTGTTTTCTTAACCAAAAATCAGTCCCCTTCATGGATGTTGTTTTAAAACTAAGCCTGCAAAGACTCAGGTGCACCCTCAGCCCTGTGTGCAGCAGGGAAATTCAGAATCCCAGCGAAATCCCTTCCAAAAACCCATGAGAAACATCCTAGGAGTGGGGTCTGTAGCAGACCCCCTCAAAGACCATCACCAGTCCAGCAAACACTGTCTGCATCGGGACAAATTACACAGAAATGACCAAAAAGCCTGGTTGGGCCATCCTTGAGCTGCAGGTTTGGTGCCACAATCTGGGACAGTTGGGTGGCACCCATACCCAAAACAAACCAAGGGATCTGTGGGACCCCTGAGGAAGCTCCACTTTGGAGGGCTGCATGTGGCTGAGCATTTGTTCCCTTTGTGTCCTTCCCCCTGGAGGCTTTGTGGCTCTGGAAAGTTTTCTGCATTTCAGGGAGCTTTCCTTGCCTTGCAGGGAAGGGCAAATCACACAAAGCAGAGCTGGCTTCCCTGGCTGCTCCCTCCTGCTAAACAGCATATTTCTGTCTGTGTTTGACTGCGTTTTTCTAACCCATCTCCTTCTGCTCTACATGATCTGTCAATATTGTGTTTCTTCTCATTGCACTTTACTCTCTTAACGTCTATTCTTCCTCGCTGATGGTTCCTCCCTTTACCACGGCTTTTTCCCAGTGGTTTGGTTTGGCTCAAAATGAAAACGGCCAGAGTGGTATTTAAAAATAGTGAATTTGGTTCTACTTATTTACTATAAAGCCCATTATTTGTATCAGCTTCATTCTCTGGGAATTTTTAAGGGGGACGTAATATTCTCTTAATATTTGATCCTTTTTTAAATCTTGCTTCAGACATAGTCTCCATGAGACATGCATGAAACACAGATGCTTAATTTACTCCTCCAAATATGCAAAGAACATGGCTATATGCAATAAGCATTGCTAAGAGCATGGCTGAAGACCAGGGGGAGAAAAAAATCAATAAAGCTGCAGCAAATTCCTTATTATCTTCAACACCTATTGATATATCTGGTCTTCGATTGCATCCTCATGAATTTAAGAGCTTGGGACACACTTATTTATGGATGCAAGCTCTGTGTGTGTGTGCACAAACAGTGCAGCAGATTCTGAAACAGCCGTCTGAGGATGTTATGGCTGTTAGTCAAAAATCAGACAGCAAAAGGGAGATTTTTCTTTGAATAGGGGGATTCAGAATGTGACTCATAGAGAAATCACGCGGGATACAGGGACTTCATGGGGAAAAAAAAAAACCCTAGAAAAACACACTGTTGTCTGTAAAACCTGGACGTGTAGTTGCAGAATCTGCAATATCTGAGTCACATCTCTTCCCTGTTACCTGCAGATTGTGGGTCAGCAAGTGACATCTGCAGAAAAGCACCAAGCAGCAGGCAGGAAAGGGAAAGGCAGTGGTAAACTTCCATCGGCCTCAGAGAGACTGAGCTTTCTCCTGCACTTCTTTAGTCTCTTATTTTCACATCTAGGTGCAAATCTGGCTTTGGACTATGATGCACACTTCTGTCAGACGTGATTGGTATTAATCACGTGTTATTAAATCAATACTTTGCTTGATGCGTGTAACACTCACTGCTCTGCATCCTCTAACTCTCTGTAATTAACAATATCCGATCTACAAGAAATTCATACCCAGGCCACAACCCCTTTGCTCCCCAAACCCCCACTATTACTGGTAAAGTCTTACAGCTCATAAAATATAAAATATTGGAGTTCTGATTTTTTTTAATGTCCTTATAGTCCCACTAATCTGATTATTCAGGGGATTTTTCACATAACACTATTCAGTATTAACCAGTTATGTGTACCTGGAGATTTGGGCGGTGAAACAGCAGCACCAAACACTTGAAATGCACATCTCCAGGGAAGCCCATCTCCCTCTCTTCACACGAACACTGCCTCACATATATGTGCATGTCTCTGCATCCCAGTGCTTGAATCAGCAAGGCATTGTTGCTGCTGCAAAAATGTGCAGCGTAGCGATATCACAATCAAATGTATGCTCAGACATGTGCCAGGAGGCAGCAGCAATTCACAGCCCATCAAATGCCTCGGCTTTGGCTTCCTTAAGAAGCGTTTCTCACACCAGAAAATGCAATTACTGCTCCTCTGTGCCTCCCCACATGGAGATCAGAAATGCTCCAGCAAATGAAGCAACATATCAATACTTTATCTATTGCAGATGAGACATCTGCAGATAAGGATCGGTGTAATCCAGCCATTGATTTCAGGATTCTCAGTCCTCCAAGGACTGTGACAAATCTATACATTGTCCCCAAGTGACGGGGATTGCTTTTGGATCTCTGATTTCATTGGGGAACCCGTATGGGAGTGAATGCAAGCAGAGAGAGCTCGGCTGCCGCCCAGCTGGGCAGGCTCAGCTCCATGTGTGGGGCCTTCCAAACCCAAATGTGGTGCACACCACTAATTAGCAGCCAGACAACTGCAGACACACCAACATTTTATTTTATTTATTTTCCTAAGACAAGAAATGGGGAATGGTTTTGATATTTGCCAGCTTTCCTGCTTTGCTCCAAATTTGCCTTGCTTTGGAACCCACTTGTATTGTACAAGCTTAGCTACCATTCCTGGTGGGGTTTGGTGACCTGGGGATATGAAAGAAACATTTGGCTCTCAGTGCCAATCAGTAAATCTTATTTGTAAGAATGGACATACAGAAAAATTCCTGTCCTGATGCATCTTTATCTGGAATTTACACGTGTGTCTTATCCCTTTGACATGCTCGCCCTAAAGCAGGTTATAAACAGATAAATGTGCCCTTGTAACAGAAAGAGAGATTCTGTTTCTGAAAGACCCAGAAATTTGAGGGGCATATCAGTAGGTGAGTCAATGCACACACCCAGGATCCTTCAAATGTAGACACTCATACAATGTTTTGTATAAGTTAACTTGTAAATGTGGCTGACAAGTGAATTACTTGCTAAAGAAAATAGGGAAAAATTCCTAATAATAACTCCCACTTCTCAATTTCAAACTAATCAGGAGAAAAAAATTCAGGAGTATGAGGAAATGTTCAGATTTCAGCTAGTCTATAAGACTCAGTGCACACACAGACAAAGGAGGTATTTGGGTATAACATGGAAAAGCCATGTAATAGATATGACCTGGTATTACTGGGAATTCCCAGAAAAACCCTGAATATTGTCATCAGAGGCTATTGCTGTCATCCCAAATGGCACAGCAAAATCAAGCTTCCCCCACTTATTGTAAGATTAATATATCAGTATATATTCTTCTTTTACTTGAATTTTCATCAGTTCCCAATTCCCGTCAGTTCCCAGTTCATCAGACCATTTTCCCAGTTTCCCAACTGGAAATAACCTGCTGGTAGAGGTGCAGAACAGCCAGTCTTCCAGTCTCCAAGTAAAGCCTGCAGAATCTGACCCACCACAGATGAATTTGCTACCACTGAGCAAATTATACCCTGAACACAATGACTCACACACACACATCTAACAGGGACTGAACTACAAAATATTGCACCTTAAAAGCGTGATGCCGCCAAGCCCAGGAAAGTAGTTTGTCAGTGCTTTTTGGAAGAGTGAAAATTGCCTCTCTTCTGCTTGGAGTGAGTATTTTCTCACCCTTTGTTTGCTATGACAATAGGTAATGGAGACAATCTGCCCCTACAACTGGAGAAAAAGCACAATATTCCATGTAGATATATCTTAAAAACCCAGCTTCACAAAGTGCAGGGCAGCCTTACAGGAGGGTTTTCTGGTCACTTAGAGTGACCTGCAGGGCCAGGCTTGGCTGCTGAGGGTCACGGGGACATTCCCAACTCATGACCCTCCACAGACAGCACCAGCTCAGGGAATCCCCAAGGAACAAGCTCCCCTGCACCAAAAACCTTATTGCATCTACTCTACACCTCTGAAAGGGCGAGTTTCTTCTCCATCATGACTGCCTGAGAGACATTCACACACAAAGAGCTGTTAAAGGTGCAGGCTCCTCACACACTTCAGCTGCTCTCTGCTTCCAGCCCCTTCCCAATGCACCAGGCAGAAACCCAGGAACAGGTCATTACTTCCAAAATCTGTACATTCTCAGCACTAAATAGCTATAAAAATTCCCATTTTTCAAGAAATTCTTCTATTTTAGACCACAACGGGGGGGGGGGGGGGGGGAAGTGCTGAGTGTAGATGACAAAAGAAGAATAGAAACAAAACCTGTGGTATTTGCTTATTGACATAAACACCATCATGCACTGTATGAGCTGTGATTTCAGCCTAGTGACCACGTCACGTGGACCTGGGAATTTGTCCATCCCATCAGTGAGCATTGGCTCAGACCTGTGAAAGCCAGACCTGCATATATGGCTTTAGCTTTATATCTCGCAAGCCTTCCAGCTCGGAGAAAAGCACGCCTCACGTGCTTACTTGCTGTGTAAACAAGTGCAGACCACGTCACCAAAAAAAGGCTCTGAGATTTACCCAGCAGATCCGTGAAACATCTGTAGTCTTTCACATATTTCACAAAGAAACATTTGTTTGGTAACATGTTGCATCCTTTCTGAATGGCGACACATGGGGCCGTGGGCAGAGCAATTAAATCCCAAGGAAATCGTTATAAAAATCTAGATTCTATTTTTGCACTGTCTGTAGAGTGTATAAATATATTCTGGATATGGGGTTTTTGTAAACATATTTATAGTATATGTATGATGTAAATATGGGCTATAAATACAAATATAGATATTAATGTATAATATTATTAATATATTAAAATAAATCTATATTCTATATTGTATATGACATAAAAGCACTATTGCAATTTGGGGCAGAAGGGCTTTTTCACTGACTTGCAAAGATGTCCAAAAAGTTCTATATAAATAAG
>JAHLSL010000106.1:188484-204358 GCA_025920805.1 Petroica traversi | reverse complement strand
CCCCAGCCCAGCCCAGGGGCATCTCCCCGGGTGGGATGCGGCGTGGGACCCCCGCTCGCTCGGCTCCGACCTCGCTGCTGCATCCCGGGAGCCGGGCGAGGCCGGGAGCAGCCCGGGAGCACCGCTGGGAGCGGGCAAGGGGGTGGCGTGTGGCTGTGTGGGGACGTGATGCACCGCCAGGCACCGCAAGCAGCAGCGGGAGTGGGGAACGAAAGCCTTGGGAGTGCTCCCAACACATATTTTGCAGGACTCTAATACATATTTTCACCACCCTTTTTTCTTTTCTTCCAGAGCTGTATTACTTGCGAAGACTGAAATCTGCTGTGATGTATTTGCTCAGTGTAACACAGCAATTTCCAAGGGTCTCCTCTTTTTTACCAGTAAAATTAGTGGGAGTTTTGCTATTGATTTCAATAGGAATGAGACATGCATTTGGTTAAAGTGTATTTCATAATAACACCTTATACTTTATTTATAAGCCCCTCCTAAGGCATTTCACAAATTATAGTCACACAAGAATTGATGTGTGAGTGCCGTCTTAATAACACCGTATTTTGTGCTTCAGATATTGTGTTCTAGATACAATATTTACATTTACAAGTGAAAAGGCTGCTAACCTAACAGTTATTGTTCAGAGCAGACAGATGATGAGCCATACATGCTGATGGCGAAGCAGACATGCTTGGGTGACACACGCTGCCGCTGCCGAGCACCGAGCACACACCGCCTTTAATTGCTTTTAAGGAAGGTAAGCACGAGCCAGCATGTGCCCTGCTGCAGGAGGCAGGCAGGGCTGCTTTCTCACCCAGGCTGAAACACTCAAAGGGGGTTTTCCCCTCTTCTTTTAGCTCGGCTTTTTAAAGTGAGCAAAACGCCCCCATGGGCTGGGTCACTTTAGGCACGGGATTTATCTGTGGGGGCAAGATTGCAGTAGCAGACAACGATCCAGGACTGATAACACATTGTCTCCCCCAGGCTTTCCAGCCACTGGAAGCCCTATTCCATTCACTTTCAATGGCATGGCCAAAGATGTCTGGCTTTTATTTTATTTATTTTTTAAATTGCTTTTTCTGGTATTACTGTCTGAAATATATCATCTCCCTTTCTCTGGGCAATACGTGCAGTTTAGAGCTATGCTAAGGTTTAAGTTTGTTCTACTTTTCTGTGGTGAAAAACAGCAGTACAAAATGTGAAAATGTATGGTTCTTTGGAATATTTTTTCCCAGTTCATTCCCATTTGCTCTTGCCCTCAGTTTCAGCAGTTGAGCATTGTGCCACACGCAGCCGATAAGGCTCTGGGACTGGTGAAGGACCTTCTTTTAAAATAACTCTTCTTTGACAAGACACCTGCTTGTCTTATGAGCTCCTGCAGCCCCGTTTCTAATCAGAAGCGAGATTGGCACCCACAGACACCCGAAACAGCCCCCTCCCCAATTAGAAACAGGCGTCTGTGATGGCTCTTTGGTCTCCTTCGGGGAGGGAGTATTTTGGTGTCTTGCTGTGGAGAGAAGGCAGCGTGGGAGTGTTTCTCTGGCTGAAGAGTGCAGGAACCCCTAAAGCCCTGCACTGCCCAGTGGTAGAGTCACGTTCCTCCCCTTTGGGTGGAAAACAAGGCATGGTAATCCTTTTGGATTCATGCTGGAGAATGGTGTTAGGGAAGCCTCCCACTTACGTTACTGTTTAGTTTTTCTTTGAGGAAAGAGAGGCTGGAGGAACCTGCATGAGATGCTCAGTAGTAAAGATTGTACGGTTTGGACAGGAGCCAGGCTGGCAAGTTCTTGCTTTAGAACATATTTTAAATTAATTCCTCCCCCAGCATTCTTCTGGCTATGAAGAAAGAAACTCCCCCAGTGCACCAGCAGACAGTCAGGGAAGCTTACCCCAGATAATTCACTGACCTAAGATAGTTTGCAAAAGCGATCATGTGGAAGGTGAAGGTGTTTTCATAGGGTCTGCAGAAACGAAACCTCAAAGCAATAAGACCATTTGATTAGTCTGCCAATATGTTCTGCTGACATGTTGTGGATTTCCACGGAACATCCAGCTGCCAGAACCCCTGCTGTTCCTTTGGAAGGTGGCCCTTTGGAGAAAAGTCTCCAAGAAACCTGCTTTCCTAAAAGTTTTGCTATGAACCTCTCATGTCTATGTTTTAGCATGCTGAGAATTTCAGGGCCTCCTGTGCTGTTCCCTTTCCCTTTCTTGGTTTTATCCCTGGTGAGAGGATCATGATTTTGAAAATCATGTCTCATGTTGGTGGGCTGTGTCTGGAGCTGCTTTGCCCCCACAAAGGACCATGCTACTTTTTTTTGCTGGACTGGTAGAAGTCTCTGGTTCTGGAGCCTCACCTCCTCCACTGAATTGCAGCTGGGTTAGATGGTGAGCAGAGGTTTTGTGAGTGACCCAGGAGGATCCTTGTGCACCTCCAGGTGCCTGGCAGGAGCTGTAAGTGGCCTGGAATCCTCCAGCAGAGGTTGCAGTTGCCTCCAGGCACCTGACAGACCTCACGTACTCTCTGTCAGCTAAAATTGGTGAGGGTTGCAAATTGCAGCTCTTCCTCTCCTGGGACATACAAGCTTTTCCAGCTGCACCAGAGAAGTTTGTAGATTCACAGATAACCTCCTTCAGGTCAGGCCCACACCAATGGATTTTGAGAAGTTTATGAACAGTTATTCCACAGAAATTACCTACAGGGCAACAGAAGGGCTCTGATTTACATGGAACTGCAGATAAACGTGTTCATCTTGTTACAATAAATATGTTAATTCATAATGAGTGAAAAAAATCTATATTTCTCTCTGTACTGTTTAGGCTTTATTCTTTAGATTTTACTTGGCAAAGTTATATCATAGTCTGTATTCTGCAGTGTTGTGTTTCAAATACTGCAGGGGAGGGTTTATTTATTTTCAAGACTCCCCCTGTCAGACTGGATTAAGTAAAAATCTCGTAATTTAAATTTTATATATATAATTTTTTTACTTTTAAAGAAACAAGTTGTTCACTTAGATTTCTCTGAATTTAAGTCAACACTGTTATTTTGCAAAATACACATTCAAGCCCTTAGATTCTTATTTAAACTAAGCTTTTGTTGGTTCTGATGACTTTCAGAACGTATGAAAGTTATGAAGTTATGATTCAATTGCTCTGTGTTAACTGCTGTTGGTTTACACCCATTTGGGCTGGGATATGTTTAAAAATTCATTGAGACTTACACAATCAAGGACTGCAAAATAACCTCCCTGAAGTAATTGTGGCTCCCTGCACTCTGTCTGTGCTTCCATCCTCTTTCTCTCTCTTTTCCTGGGACAAGTTCTATTTGCTTCTCTGAAGCTGGAGCATCCACAGTGATGTTTGAAGCTCCTCAGCCATGAACCTTGGCAAGCTGGGATGAACCCTCTGGTTTTGAGGTGGCTCCTGAGAAGATTCCTACACAATCTCCCACATAGATGGACTCACTGCTCCATTGTCTCCACGTGCGTGCTGTCAAAGTCCTTCTCATGCTGTCAAAGTCCTTCTCACTCAAGTAATTTTCCGAAATTGCTGAACAATGCTGGACTTAGGCTGGGAAGCACCTTAAATGGAAGTTCCATCATGCTGGAGGATTCTCCCAAATGCTTTCCTCTCTCTGTCACTCCCAGTCTTATTCGTTAGTGCTGTGTCCTGTTCTGGGCTCCTCAGGACAAGAGAGACAAGAAGCTCCTGGAGCAGATCCAGGGGAGGGTAAGAAGATGATGAAGGGATGGAGGATCTCTTGTGAGGATGAACTGAGGGAGCTGGGCTGTTCAGCCTCCAGGAGAGATGGCTGGGAGGGGACCCTGTCCATGTTTGTCAGTATTTGAAGGGAGCTGCCAGAGGATGGAGCAGGCTCTTTTCCATGGTGCCAAGAAACAGCACACAGGGCAACGGGCAGAAATCGATGCACCTGAACATGAGGAAGAACTTCCTTCCTGCATGGATGAAACACTGGAGCACAATGCCCAGAGAGGCTGTGGAGTCTCCCTGAGACATTCCAGAACCATTGGACACAATGCAGTGCTGTGTGTTCTGGGATGGCCCTGCTTGAGTAGGGAGGTTGGACCAGATGACCACTGTGGTCCTTTCCAAACTGGCCCACCCTGTGTTTCTGTGATTAGTTCACCTTTTCCAAGTGCAAGGCCATGCTGGTGGCAGGAATTTCATTGCTTATCATGGATATCTGAGATACCTTTGTGTCTGACCATCTGCTGGATCCACAGAGGTGTTCAATGTGCCCAGAAAGGAAATGGATGCACCAAAACTTCCCTGACCAGGATGAAGTGCTGCAGCTGCAGTTCCCAGCTGTGGCTGAGAGCTGGAGACAGTGGAGCTACAACTGGTGTCAAGTCCTTCCAGAACAATCCCTGTCCTAGTGATTTAAAAAAGGTCAGGAAGCCAAATTTGTTTTGTAGCCATGCAAGTTCCAGGCCAAGGATGACGCCCTGCACAAAGAGTCCTGCCCATGAGTAGAAGCTCTGATGTGCTTTGCCTTTAAGAAATGCATTCTAAGAACTCCTGAAGTTTCACTAAAGCAATATATTTTAAACAGGTTTACAGCTCTTTCTCCCCACAATAAACTATCTCAAAATATAGGCACTAAAATCTGCTTGATTTCATGTCTAAATCCAACCCATTGATTCTTTCAGTTCTTCTCTGAGTCCAGATCCATGAAATTCCAGCAAGAACTTTCTTTAGTGCACCTGCTTCAACCTGACATCAAAAGAAGTATCTGAAAGTGCCCCAGAATTCACTAATTTTCAGACTTCTAGGAGAATACCTCTCACACTCTAAGTGCTGAGAACATTCTGAGGACATGTCTACTCAGGATCAAAGTCTGCCAGCATAAAGACTTTAAAAAAAACCATCCTGCTCATTTTGGATTTATTTTCAATGCCAGAAGACATTAAAATAAAATTTTTAAATAAATAGAGGAATATGCAGTTAAAAATTCTCTAGATCTGCTAAATTGTGAAAGATCCTCTGGACCTTACTCCTGATCTAAACTATCACTGACTTCTCTGGAAGACTTTTTAGATTAAGTTCCGCTGGTCCAGAAAATCCTCATGTAATAAAATGTTGAAAACACAAAAGATGTCTCTGTTTTGATATGAACAGGAGGTCTGTAAATAAGTTTCATGTGCCTGATAACTCTCAAAATTGTTTAAAGGCAGAGTTTAAATAAGCAGCCAAGTTTTCAGCAGATGTTCCGGGATGCTTGAAGCCCAACAGAGCTCAAAGATCTATTTTACTCAGATGCTGAAATACAGGGTTTTTATTCTCATTCTTTTTGGGGAAAAGAAATAAAGCCTAACATTTGTTTGTATTAAATAGAACCCGAAAATAAAAGAGCAGTGGTATTTTTGTTTCTCACCTCCCCCACCATGGGAGGTGCCTTTTTTTCCCTTGGATGAAGAGTATTCACTTCCATTCCTTTTTTCTACATAGGTACATTTATTATTGAATAAGCACTACCATGGGCTCAGTGTGATTAAAAAAAGAAATGTAGGCAGGTCTGAAATGTAGCTCACAAGAGAAAATAGAAATCCCAAGAGATGGCATGGGGGAGAGGACTTGCTTCCACCATCCCTTAAAGGCATAAAAGCATTTTCTTTGCTATTTCTGTTCTCCTCTGTAGTTACCATGTTCTCCAGCACAGGCAAAAGAACACTTTAATTGAATTTCTAATATAAGATCCTGCAGAAATATTTGTTTAATATATGTGAGTGTGTGTGTTTGAGTTTAGAATTTGTAGCCCACACAAATTCTTAATGGGATGTGTTACAACCTTGTGGCTTCAGAGAAACTTGATTAGCAGCTCACCTTCCAATACTGGCACGGTCAAAGATTATTTTAAGCTAGGCTTTTGCACTTTCTCAAAAGGTGTGCTGGGAAAAGCACCACTACTTAATATTAAATTTAAATATTAAACCAGTTGTGTACAGCCACAGTTATCAAATCTGAAGTAGCTGAATGCCCATTTCCAGATGCTTGTAGCTACTGTTACAGAAAATTGAATTCAGCTGCACCCTGGAAATTGCTTTTGAAATGTTTTTACAAACAGAGAAAAAGACTTATCTAAGATAATATTCTTCTCATGTTCCAAATACTTGTATTTTGAAAACCTCAACACAACAGAAATGATATAAAGAATTCTTATTTGACATATGAAAGGCACAACGCTTTAAATTTCATTACTGCTTTCTTGACTGCATGTCACAATTCTGTAAAGATCAGGCTCTTGTGCTGAATTGGGAAAGTCTGCACTGGGATGAATCCATTGTTTCCCTGCTGAGCTTGGTGGTTTCAGTTTGTAGCCTGCTAAAAAGTAGGAAGTTCTGCTTAAAAAAACCTGCAACAAACAAAACCATCTCATCGTGTAATCTCTGAGCAGGAGTGAGGATGGCACAGACTTTCCATCCAAGCCAGCCAGGGGCCTCTGGAGATGCCAAAAGGAGCTGGTAGCACATTGGCACAGCCTGTCAGGAGAGGCTGTGCCCATTCTTCCATGGCCTTGGTCAAATATTTGCCTTCAAGTCAAGGGAAGCCAGAACTGAAGGAGGATGTTCAGGACACAGGAGCTTGACAGGCACAGAGTGGTGATGGGGAAAAGGCACAGAAAGTCACCAGGAAGACATTTCTGTGGCTTCCCAAGTGAAAACTGCTGTTGGTGCAACGACTGAAATCTAGACTTTATCCACATTTATCTACATTTTATCCACACTCTATCCACACTTTATCTACCCTCTACCTACCTTCTCTCTCTCAGGCAGCACACCCAAAGCTCTGTCTCCCCTCTCAGCTTGCTGGATGAGCCAAGTCACTGCCATGTTGTAACTGTCAGGAGATTTTGGAAGAAAAGATGAGAAATTTTGCCCTATTTCTTTCACCTTAGGTAAACACCACTGTACGTCTGCATTCTCAGACACTTGCTTTGCAAAGCACCTTTAGTGACTCAGGAAAAAAACCCAAACTCATGCAGACTTGCAGGAGTTTCTTTTATTACTCAAAGTGTTTGTGAGCTTTAATATCACCCTCCTGATATTTGATTTTTGAGACTGAAGCCTTACAGGTGCACAGGACACGTGTATGGACAGATCCACATGCAGGTCATTAGCAATTTTCAGGTAATATCTCAACTAGGAATGGGACTGTGACTTTCATGGTATTTTCTCCTCTGTATGTTAAGTCAAGGACCTATTTAAATGTGTTGGCAGCAATTTATATGTCTCGTGACTTTCTTCCAGAAAGGAATACCGTGTTTTGTGTTATTTACATTAAAAAGACATACCATGTAAAACTTCACCTCTGTTAAAAATCACTTTATCCTAAGTATTTAAATTATTTCACACTTTCAAAAGGCACAATTATGTATCTAATGAGAACTTCCATTCAGCGTTACGCATAATACAAAAAGAGAAAAAATGTTTGAGACATCAATGATAATATTTTAAATATGTTGGCATAGGAAAGTAGATGTCTCTTTTCTTCACTAAACTGACAGTTGAGTTCTGAAACTTTATTTTGAAAAGATTTTAAAAGGATTTGTGTCTTTAGAAATAAAAAAATATAACAGGCATATCTAAAAAATATAGAAGAAAAAACCTGATTGTTACTACTAATGAAATAGCTGATGACAAAATAGTAGTCTTTTTGATTTTGATCACAAAAAATAAACTGGTAGTGACAGGATATGATGGATAGATTTGACATCCTGGCAAATCACTGTCATTGATTCAATTATTCTAATTCAGAATAAAAGCTGTATACAGTATGTGTTTATGCTACAGTGGAGTTTTTTAAGTGATTGACATTCATCATATTAGTTAGACAGTTTTAAAAGCTGTGTCTTTGTTTTACACAGTGTTGTCAAGAAAAAAATAAAGTAGAACCTGGATTGCAGGGAAAAAAAAAAAAGCAAACCACTTCCTCAAGTCTTGGTTCCAAACCCATCAAAATATGTTACCATTATTGCATCCTATTAACACATTCTTTGAAGACTCAATTTCACTCCAGCCATGTAATACACTATTATAAAGACTAAATTTTGAAACTGTAATGTAATCTTACAGCTGGGTGGCTTGGAAGTTCTGCAGAGAAGACAATATTACCTTTCAAAATGGAAGTCAGCCTCAGAAGAAAGAATGCAAACCACTTTAATTCCCAGGTCAGCTCTGCTTTCCTGCTCCTTTGTTTGATGAGACAGAGACAGGACACACAGAGAACAGTTAGGAGTTCACAAATCAAATATCTGAGGGTACAAAAGCCTGAATTACTCGGATATTCTGCCCTGCTTTAGAGCAGCTCCCTGTGATATCCTTCCCCCAGCTCAAATGCACTCTTCTGGTTTCCCAGCATTAATGTAGCTGTCGGTTTGAATTCCAGTCTCGAGTTATGGCTGTTGACATAATTTCGTAGTGCTGACTTCAATTGTTTAGGATTTGTTTTTTGAACTACATAAGGAAATCAATTCTTTCCAGTTAGGCAATTTCATTCAAGTGCCTTTTAATGCATGTAGTAAGCCATAAGGCAAAGTAATTATCTATAATATTAGCCTGATTTAAAACTCCCCATTCTCTATAACTGGCATATTAGAATAAAAGCTATTTTGTATACTATAAATTTATTATTATATATTTAATAGCCGATGTAGAGATTTCTTGAAATTAAGAATGGTATTTCAATGACAGAAATGAATGCTTTTAAAAGTGTGTAGTTTGCTTTTTGAATAACACATAACAATGAATTTCTTAGTTCCATTCCTTTATTTCAATAAACCATCCAACTCATTATTTGTACAAAATGTTATATGTAAGTATATAAAAAATTCTTTTGGGAGAAATATCCCTTTATTTTTAATGTAAAAAAAAAATAGAAATGAAAGGGTAATCACAATTTTTGTATTTTAAGGAAAGGAACAAATTACTCCCTGCTTCCACTGGAGCAGAACAATGGCAGGACCCAACACAACAGCAGCTTTAACGAAAAGCAAAACCCAGACAAGACCAAAATTAAGTACAAAGAAACCAGAACATATCATAAAAAAAAAAAAGGAAAAAAAAAAGAAAGGCATCATATGACAACACATATTTTTAAAGACTGCTGGGTCAAATCATTAAGAAAAATATTTATATAAGTCATTAACACTCCTAATTAGAGTGTCAGCTAGATGTGAGTGGAGCTGCTAAGTAGGAATCACTAGAAGTCCAGGTGCTTCTTGCCCATGGCCATGGCACCACATCCTGAGCTCAGCAGTTTGGCGGATCCTGCCAGATCCTGTTTGCTCGTGCGGCTCACTGTGTCTGACAAGTCTGGAGGCAAATGCAGCCGCTGTGGCAGGAGGTTTTCAGGAGGGAGAGGCACAGAGAGACAAGAAAGAGAGAGAGAGAGAGAGAGAGAGAGAGAGAGAGAGAGAGAGAGAGAAACATGGAGAGAGAGAGAGAGAGATAAAAAATAAAAATAAATGCAGTGGAATTCATTTTGCACGGTGCGTTTCAAAACACGGTCTTTTTGCTGACTGATCCGTGTCTGCTCACACAAATAAAGCACTTCCCAGATGCTTTTCTAGGCTGGCCTGGCAACAGTTTTGTATGTTTTCAATATATTGGATTCTGTAAACTGGACTAGGTTTTTTCCTTATGAAAATTTCCTAAACAAAACATAGATTTGCTCAAGGTATTTAATGACATCTATGGGCATTTTCCCTTTAAAAACCAGTGTTCTGTCTGCACTTCAACTTCTCCATGAAATAATTTCATTTCTACAGCACTACAGCGTAAATACAGTTTTATTTTAAATATGCACACATGGTGAAAATAAATTATGTGATGGTCAAAAGATGGAGAGGGCTCACCCTGGTTGCACATTACTCTGCTAGATGTTTCCTCCTCATATTCTACTGATAGTGGCCAATAAAACCAAGCAGTGACTGTGGTTGCATTTGTATAAGGCAATCATACATGTTAATCAAAGCTTGCCCTCCCCAGTGAGTTGTAGGAACATTAAATCCAGTTTACAGCTGGGGAAACAGACATGGGTTACATGGCTGCCCACGAGCACGTGGTCCTTGCACAATAAACCTCATTTTTCAACTATGACAAAAATATTTCCACCCTCCCCCTGAGGGTCTTTTGCCCCAGAGATACATAAAAGACATGACATTATCATTTAGCTTTTGTAAAGTAAGGTGAAAAAGAATGTAAAATTACTTTTCTTGCTTAATTACTGGCTTGCTTTTGGACACAGTGAGGCACTGAAAGCTGCTCAGACGAGACAGTTGAGCATCTTCTGCACAGTGCAATAATTTATGAAACTGGTATCATAGAAAGAGCATATTTCTTGAAAGATTTAGCAGGCAAAGGCTAAACTGGGTGATTCTTTTAAAATGCACACGCTTCTGAAGGAAACAGGAGAGCAGTGGTGGCTGCAAAAATGTATTAGGAGGCTGTGTGGACTGTCCTTACTCTCAGCTTTTGCTACATTTTTGCTTTTACCACATGAAAACACAGCTTCCTTTTATTCAATACTTTTGGAACCTCTGTACCTTAAGAAGTCAATTAAAAAGCATACAAAATCTTTGAATTTACAATGAGCTGACTGCTGAATTCCTTGGTGGTTTTGGGACTGGCTGCAACTTGAGAGATGCTCCCAAGGGCTTCCTACAGCACTGGCCACTCCTGGCTGTGGGCAGCACTGGGAGGAGAACTGCATTGCTTTCCCCAAGGGCAGGAAATGCATAAAGCAATGCATGAGGAGTAGGACAGCCTGTGTCCAGGGTGGGATGGAACAGGAGAAAGGTGTGCATTTATTGTCAGCTCACACATCAACCCCCACTCCCTGCAAACTCCACACGGCAACGGCGCAGCTCTGACATTTCCTGCATTAAACCAGTGCTGGGGCAGAGAATCCTCCTCTCACAGCTCTCCCCTCACTCTGAGGAAGGTGAAGCCTGGCTGTGGCTGTGGCTGCAGCCCACGAGGCCTCATTTCTGCCTCAGCACAACACAACCAGAGCCTGTCTCCTCTGGCTGCTGAGCAAAACCTTGGCTGGGAAGAGCCAATGCACAACCTGGATGGCGTGGGAGGGGCTGCAACCACTGCAAAGCAAAGGAGAAGGAGAAACTGGGAAGCACAGGGAGCACTTGGCAGATCTTTCAATCACATTTTCTTTCTAAAAAAGCGTTCAGTGCTCTTCTGGCGGGGGGGATGTGGGAGGTGGGGAGACAAGTGAATTAATCCAACCTTCTCTCGCTCCCTGCTGGCATCTCTGCCCTCACCAGGAGCAGGAGAGGAGGATTCCTCCAGGGAACATATGCTATCACTGCCTTCCTCCTGCCATTACTGACCCACGGGTTCTGAGCAAGGTGGTGAAGAGCAAACAGAACCAAGAGTCAGCAAACTCATCTTAGGCAGGGACTGACTAAATATCATGGACAGGAAATAATTGCAAACCCTGCCACACCACCATGGACTTAAAAGCGTGGTCAGAAAAGAAAAAAAACCCACTTTTATATTTACACAGTCATTTGGTCAAAGCTATGTTCATTTGCTAATATATATTCCGAACAGAAAACAGGCAGAAGAATGTCTATAAATTTATAGACTTAGGAAAGGTAAAAAATTAAAGATCCTTAGATTGGATGTTGGAAGTGAATTAGGCTTTTACAGATGTATTTGTTATTGATACAGAATTTCATTACACAGGATTACATTATCTCCTTCCCCATCTTCTTCAGTGAAAAGGATGCAGAGTGCTCACTTAGTGCCTGGCTATTCCTTTTTTCACTGGCTATTCAGTATTTTATTTTCTTGTCACTGTTTACTCTGAACTTTTCTGACATATTTATTGTACACTATTCAAACCTAGTTCTGAAGACAGAATGGCTTTTCAATAGCACATGTCAGTATATAGCACTTGAATGCTTCACAGATACCAGCTGTGTTATTTTCCTAATATTCTTGTGAGAGAAGGCAGCAAAGTTGCCTCCATTTTAGAGACAGGGAATTGAGGCACATCAAACGCACAGCAAAAGGTATCTACTAATTTCAGGAACAGAATCTGAGGCAGTTAGGACTTGCTTTTCCAAAATGTTTAGCATTCTACAGCATTTCACATGTTCAAATGCTAACTTCATTTGCAGCTGAGTGCTTAGTATTTCTTCAAGAACCCCAAACCAGGCACTCAGGAAGCAAGAGACACAAAATAAGAGTATAGAAAGAAAAAAGCTGTGTTGAAGCACCATGATCACACAGAAGTTCAGTGCTTCTGGAAGAGACACATCAAACCTTCCACGACAATACTTCCATGTCTTAATTATGAGACAATTCTTCCTGCAATCCTTCCCTCTTCAATCCATTCCCCTACAATCCCAATTGTCAACATTATAACAAGTTGCGGAAAGCACATTTCACTGCACATACCACATTTTTCCTTAGATCAGACTTATTCTGAACAACAAACCCCACCAGAGTCCTTTGAAAACAACTGGATATTTTCCTGCCATTACTCACACTTGCTCCCTGTGAGGCTGCACAGGTATTTCAAAATATCATTTCTTACATCTTCTGTGTGGAGAAATTTTCTGCGTGGAAAAATTTTCTGTCTGCCCATATACAGGGCTGAAAATATTAATCCTAATAAATACTTTAAGACCATTAAAAATTTCTAAATGTTGAGCCACAAACAGGAAATTAATTGCATGGCATTATACAGACATCTACAGGTAACCTGGCCTGTATTTTTGGCACCAATAGGGACATTGTGGTCACTTGAACTCAAGCAGTAAGTGATGGTATGAACAGGCTGGGATCCTTCTGGAACACCAGCACCACAAAACTGACATTTGCTGACCACAGAGAAAAAAAATCCCATTTAAAGTCCAAGTTAAGCACAGAATGTTTTCTGGAGGACAGACTCTTTCCAAGGCTCTGACCTCCATTCCTTTCAAGCTCTCTTTCTTTGATCAGTCTGGTAGCAGGGTGATTTTGCTCACATTGGCAATCCCAATCCTTGTCCAGGCCTTCCATCCCACAGCTGGCTTTCATGACAAAAACGTCTCTTCTCTGGTTATCTGCAGTCCCCATTCACAGCTTTCTGCTTCCAAGCTCTTCATTCTTGCCCCTGACAGTCCTGTATTTCTCTTGCCTCTGTTTCCATGCCTTGCTCCTGTTCCCAAAGCCAAGGCGCAAATTCAGCACCAGGCTACCCTTCTTTGTCTTCCTCATCCCCTGATTTGTTCTCCTCTTCCTTTTCTCACCTATTCTTGACCTGTCCTCCTTTCCCCTGCTGGCGCTGCTTCCCATTCCTGCTTCCTGCCCTTCTCCCCTGCCCAAATTGTGGGCATAGGCAGTGGCTCACCCGGCCCAAAAAGACCAAAAAGATGTTAACTATTGTTAACATCAGCTGTTGAGAGAAGACTTCTAGTAATAACTGATAAATAAACTTTTACCTATATATCTGTAAATGCCTGGAGAAGAGTCAAGCTGAATGCACTGAGTGTGCCAAACAGGTGGGTTTTCACAGGACAGCAAAAACTCATTCCTGGCCTAAATTTTAGACATAAAATGATTTTAAATTATTTAACATTTGCACTAAAATATTCCAGAAATATGAAGCTTTCTGTAGCCAAGGGCCAGCTGGCAGGGCAACAGTATTTTGAGGCAAAATGGTCATAAAGTGGCAAAAGTAAACATGCAAGTGAAAATAGGATCCTATAGCCACCCTCCTTGGGATAACTTCTTAAAAATGTACCATGGAAGGCAAAGTTTATCAGTGAAAAACCAGGGAATACTGAAGTCCTTTGTGCAAAGTTAACTGTGTATCTGTGTTATTACAGTGTGTTTAATTCCATGATCATGATTCCACACTTCCTTCCATGTCAGGAAGGTCTAAACTCGGGATCTTCAGGATCTGACTGCTGATTCCCATTCACTGACTGAAGAAGCAACTGGAGGGAGGATATTATGGCACAGGTCATAGCTGGGGAAGGGGCAGGGTGTGAGTTGTGGTGCTCTGTTTGGGGAAGGCTTTGTAGGGCAGGAACAATTACACTGAACCCAGCTAAGCACACAGCTTTAGGGCATGCATTACCAAAGGAAAACAGTTTAGGCAAAACTTATTACATACTTTGGGTCCTCCCTCTGCCTGAAGAAAACTTCTAATTACTTTATTTGTTCTCAACGGGAGGGAAAAAAGGCAGAAGTGGAAGATGAGATTATGTAAAAGGATAGAAGGAACACAGAGCAATCAATGAGTCCAGTCCCAGCAAAGAGGACCAAACACAGACTGATGCTTTTTTGGGATGTAAAGATCCACATCATGGCTATTCCAGGAACTTCCAGTGGGCTACTACATTTGGTTGGGGTAAATTTATTTTTTAAAATCCTACTATACTATAATACTAGCAAGGGTTTTTGCCAGTTCATATTACTGTATCAAGGGGACTGTTTTAGAGAGGGCTACAAAAATCACATATTCTGTAAAGTGCTTTAAGCAATAAGGAATACAAACATTTTTAGCAGCAATGTAATAAGCAGATATTTATATACTGGCAAAATTCTAAACCCCAAGTAATTCTGTATATTACTCCAAAATCATTATTATATTTTCATGCCTATTACAGGTGTAATACTGTAGCAAAAAAACACGTAACAACATGCGTGATGCAAAATCACTGAATGTCCTTAAAAATGAGGCGATAGTTTGTTCTTATTTTGATTCATGTTCAAGTAATTTCACTGAAGTCAACCTTGTGACCAGTTACATGAAGCTTTAACAACTGGGCCCAAACTTCCCCAAAGTCTTTACAATTCATTTATTTGGAACCTTAACAAAAAAAAGCAAAAAAAAAAAGCAAAAAAAAAAAGCTTATTAATCTAATGTGGCTGCAGCCCTGCCTTGGGGCAGGGAGATGGGTTAATGACCTCTCTAGATCCCTTCTACTTCCATTTGCTACAACTCCATGAAGACTGAAGTCACCAAAGCCGAAGGGATTTGGTTTAGGGGGACGAGGGGGGGTGGGGAAAAGAATTTTAGGAATGCTGGGAAAATGAAAGATGCAGACTCTTAGTTGGGGAGCTTTACATCCTATTTACTTCTCTTTGAAGAAGAACTCTCCCCATTCCATGAAGCCCCCACGAGGCAGAAGGGGAACAGGCTATGGCAGAAAGGCTGAGTTCCTGTTACTGTTCCCTCTTGCTCGTGATGCCCACAATCCACCACTTGCATTGTTTTCCCTTTTATGCCTTTTTACTATCACCTCACTTATAATTACCAGTAGTAATTTCTACCTTTGGGCTTAATAGAAACTCAAAGATGTGCAGGTATGGTACAAAACTAAATTTCTTCTAGAGAGAAAGGTTTTTCTCAAATATTTGACATGGAGGTTACTACAAGTTTTGGCATCTTCTCTTGCCAAGCTCACCAGTTGAGGGGCCCCAGATATCTGTATTCTGATGAAATTAATTCTCTTTTATAGGGTATGTAGTCTGCTATTTGTAACTACTCACATACAAAAATATTGTGATGAAACTATACAAAAATTTTATTACTGCCTGTCCTGGTTTAGGGCAAATATTTAGGAGGAGACCTCTGGGAGGTCTCCTCTAGGAAGAGCCGATTCCAATCGCCCCTCCCCCTACCGGTCCGGGAAGAATTTCCTTAGAGAAAAGTGGAAAAAACTATTTATTTAACACATAGAATATTTACAAGTATAGGGAAAAAATTGGATAATATGAAAACAATGAAACCTCTCCTTCCTCTGAAGAGATGGTAGATTCAGAGTCCGTCTGAGTCCGGTTCAGTTCTCCAGTGGGGGGACGATTGCCGGGCCCGGCTGTAGCAGTCGGCGAGGGTGGGGGAGGGGCCC
>JAHLSL010000106.1:184188-188474 GCA_025920805.1 Petroica traversi | reverse complement strand
AGGGGACGATTGGGGATACAAACAGGCCATATGGCTAACCCAGGACACTGCCACACAATAATAAAACTTCTGAGTTAAAATAAATTCACTTCTCAATGACTAAACAGCAAGCCCTTTGCCACTGAAGATGATATTAGAGCTCTCAGTAAGGAACAGAAAAGTCATTCCAACTGGCCTAGACCTGTGTCAGGCAGAAATTGTATGGCTGTTGTGAAATTTGGTTCACAAATGAGGATGGTGTCTCACAACTCACAATATTTATCTTGTGGAGAGAATGGAGCCAAACTATTCTCCCATGGAGGCATTTCAGTCTTAGACAAACTCTTTATTACCATTTTTAGATCACAGGAACGGATTCATTTTCTAAACTGGTCATAAAGAACAAAAGACTTGACTTTTAAAAAGATAATTCTAAAATTTTCTACATTTCAGGTAACTGTGCTTGACTTCTAAGAAACCACAACTATATCAACTCATGTCCAAATAATCACATTTACCATATGCACATCCTATTTGTTATTTTCTTTAAGCTGAAGCACAACCCAAGCCATCATGATATTAACTACTGTTAACACCAGCTATTGAGAGAAGACTTTTAGTAGTAACTGAAAAATAAACTTTTACCTATATATCTGTCTGTCTCCTTAAGGATATATAATACTACTGAGAATATTTGAACACAATTCTAAAACTCTTATTTTCCATCACTTAAGAGAATGTAAAATAAAACCAGGGCAATTCTCACTTTCACCTCATTTACAGAACAGGTTTCCAATAGTACAAACAGATTATTTAAACAGCATTTTTAAGGCCACGTGGCAAAATTAAGCACCATTAATAAACCTACTTCCTTTTATGATCGATTTGCAAAAACCCATTTCACATTTCAGAACACTGCAAGCTTTCCAGTGTATCTTCTTTGCAGAAGGGCTATGATAACATCCAGGAGAATTCAATTCCAACTGTGCTGATTTGTTTGGATGTGCCACATGGTACTGTTTCTGTTTTCTGACCAGAAATCTGGATTTCTGAGTCTGAATTTAAAGCTTAGTTTTATAACACTGGCTGCTGTTCAGACCTGCATTATGTTCTAGCTCTGGATAATGAAGAAGCTCCCTGTTTTGTACAGAGGGATGAATCCATCAGTGATGCCCAAGGACTGCAGGTGTTCAACTGCTTGCCTGATCCAAAATTCAGAGAAACTCGTGGTCATCCCACAAGCAAAACTGGACTGAATACTTACATAGCATACTACTGTTATCCTGATACAGCTCTTATCAGGCTCAGACTGAAAACTGTCTCTGTTTTGAAGAGTTTGTGGTCTGAATACACACCAACTAATAGACAAAATATCAAGGCCGAAGGAAAAATGCCATGATACATAAATACTGTATTAATTCCAAAGCTTTTTGGGGTTTTTTCCCTTCTAACTGAAAAAACAATGTTTAGAAAGGTGAGTGAAAGAGAACAGTCATAGGGGAAGAAATTAAGTGACAAAAGGTTGAAGAAAAGATGGAGTGAAGAAAGGGAAAGATGGAGGCCAGGAAAGGATACATTAATCTAAGAATGTTACAGCTGAGATTGGAATAGATTGTCTAAATCCTGAAGGGAAATACTGTTCTAAATTCAAGCAGTAGCACATGAGTCTGATGTTATCATCTATATCCAAAGTAAGGACATTTCTCCTGTGGATCTGTTTTTGCTGAATTGCTCCTCCCTGATCTTACGTAAGAGGAGCGTGATGCAAGTCTGAGTAATTCCAGGGCACTCAGGCCAGCCCGGGTGGATGCTGATGCTAATGTCACATTCTCTTCCCTGACGGATTCATTCAACCTAATTGCAGCTGTCCACAAGTCAGACATTCAATCTAACCTACATTATACACTCGGGGTGAGGTGAATCCTCCTTGCAAGTGCTTGTCCATATCTGCTGATCAGTCAGGAAACCTGAGTGACTCGGTCAAACCAAATTCTTAACTTGCACTCTAAAAGGTCGAGGGGAGGAATTCAGTCCTACAACTCCGTGAAGCTTCTCATTGAATCAGTGCCTGCACTGTGTCTACCCCTTCTTTGAATGACATTGCAACATGCCATGGAGCACAGATTTCCTACTAAACCACAGATGGCTCACTGGAAATGTTCCAGAGTTGCTGGTGATGCCCCCGATGCTCTACAACAACTTCAGTCTCTCTACTGGGAAGCTCGAGAAGTGTTTGAGGCACCGTGTGTACAAACAAAAGCTGTGTATGTGAGGAGGAGGGAGAAACAGTGCTCAGAGCAGGAGCATCTGTTCCAGGATTACAGTGTTACTGTCACCCTCTAACATTTCAGCTAAACTGAAAACCTAAATAAATATTTGAGTTTGCATCCAAAATTATCTGCTGAAGTTCACTGTAATTTACCAGGCTTCTGCCTCAGCTCCTGTCACATTTCAGAAAACTCATTAATACCCTCCTTTAAAACCCCTTACTGAGGGTGTGCAACTGCACTGAATAAGTGATAAAAAGCACTCTGCCTTTTGATAAAATTCCCCAGATAGATTTCAACACTTCACAGAAAGGCTCTGCTCCAGGACAGGTAACTCACCCTGCCAAGTCTCCATTACAAGTGCATTTCAATGACTGTTTTTCCAACCCAAAAAGTAAATGTCAGCTGGGGGGAGGGGGGTATTGCTGTGTAACAGCTCTGGACTCTGTATTTACTTTTTAAACTCAGCTGGAATTAGAAAATTTCCATTGCTAGGCAGCCCGGCACAGCTGGGAGGCATTTCTGGGTGTTCAGACCTGGAGCTGCCCACAGGGAAGATTCATTACCCCTGTCCCACAGCCCACCCATCCCTCCTCCAGACACCAGGGCTTCAGCAGCAGGGAAGTGCCTCAACTTGGTGCAGAAATGTATTACATGACCAGAACACAACAATTATCACATTTGTAAAGCTTCAGGGATAGGAACAATTTAATAGCTTTTTGAAGCAGACTAATTTTCTGGAGCTTCTTATCCTTTTTTTTTTTTTTTTTAAATATTATTTTGCTTTTCATGCATGGGCAAGCTCTTCTTTGCTACAGGTATTTTCTGAGTCTGCTTTGCAGCATTTTTATGTGTGGAGGAACACAAATTATTCAATCACTTTTAAAACCGTGCAAGAGACATTAAAAAGGGTTATGTAAGTAAAAACTACTGCTACTAACCTGTTTTCAAAGCAAAAATCATTTAGATTGGTAAATGTATTGCTGGTTTACAAAATCCTGCACATTTACAAACCGGGACTGCTAAGGATCTGACCAGTTTATCTTTGCAGCTTTTCTTAAGTTAGAAACTTCAGCTCTGCAGTGGCAAATGCCACTTCATGTTAAGGCAAAAAGCAAGCCAGAAGAGATAAAAAAAAAGGTATTTTTGCTATCATTGGCTTCTCACCCTGAAACTGGCTCTGATACAGGAAGTATGTTCTGTTCCTGTAATTCCCAGGTAAGGATGCAGACATTACATAATTCATATTCTAATATCGCTTCAGCACTAATCCCCCGTGACTCAGGGCTACAGTTTAAAACTCCAGCTAACAAAGCCTTTTGTAGTGTTACTTCCAAATACTCTTTAGACTTCAGAAATCCCTGAAGTGTAATTTAATATCTGCAACATTGGCTCAACCTGTTTTGGTAGGAAAACTCACGGTGGCATATTTTTGTTCAGTGATTGATATTACTCATGAAAAGAAAAGAAAAATTGCATTGGTGACCAAGTGATCATTCTGCCCACCCTTTGGGAAACTCGTGCTTTAAAGGAACTTTAAACACAGAATGAGAAGGGGAAAGGTTAAAAGACAGGTCACACTAATTTCTTTTTAAACAACTCTGTTTCAGACAGTAGATCTCAGTGTAAATGAAAACAAATATATTAAATATGAATGACAGAAACTGGTATCACATTAAATGCAAGACTTCTGTGACTAATTTTGATTAAAATAAACATTGTTATTTATCTGAAAGTTAGGGGGAGGGTTGAACATTTGAGCATATTCCTACATCAAAAATGTATTTTGTAAAGAAACTATATGTCAAATTATAGCTATTTGCTTTCAGCTGTTTCTAGCAGTTATTTAGTTTTGTACTTTTCATGTGTCAGTATTTTTTTTCATTTCACTTCTTTATTCTGTACTACAAGTAAGTCTCTTTAGAGCAATAAGATCTTTAAAATCCCTTTAGTGTTTAGAAATGTCAACAATTCAGTAGATTATACTTGATGAATAGGCCAGATAGAAAAAAACCTGCCTCAAGTTTTTATCTCAAGTGA
>JAHLSL010000106.1:61688-179188 GCA_025920805.1 Petroica traversi | reverse complement strand
TTTGGATAACAGACTACTCTAAACACAGTCACTTTAACAAAAAATGAACTTTTATTAACAACCATTCCAGAGTATTTACTCCTTCACAGAAAAGGCTTTTAATAACCAGGTTTAATCTGTGCTCTTTATATGGCTGACTTTGTGTGGTATTAATTTTCTTTAATGCTGTGTAGGTACACTTGTTACCCATCTTTTAATTTGCAGCTCAGTCTCTGACTTGGAAAGTACCGAAAAGTGACTATTTATGAATGGAGTGTGGGGTGTGTGTTTGTTTTGAGTACACAAAGCTGGGCTTTGACCCACAGCATTTTGTTTCTCCTTGGCTAAATAAGGAAGGAGGATGGAGAAGAGAGGAGCATGACTCACAACCAAGAGTAGGTAATTCTCCCCAGTATAATGAACGCCTCTGTCATAAAGCACTTACTCAGCAAACCTAACCTCTGCTATTCACTGGTTTCAGCACAACCTGAAGACCCTTTCCCCAATTTATTGTGCATTTGCTGCTTCTCATTTTAAACCCTGAAATCTGTGTCTCTGTTTGTCTTGTAATTTGCCTAAGTAATGCCAGTTGGCACTGCTGCCAGCTGAGCTCTGTGAGCCACATCACTGAGAGCCAGCAGCCATTATCCTTCCCCATTCCTGGTGACACTGCCCTTGGTGGCATCCGTGCCACCACAAGTTCCGAGTATCAGCCTCCCACAGCACTGTGTGGAGAGTCTTATACTCACATTTTCTTTTTCCTTTATTGCTAAAAGTACAGGATATAAAAACAGTACTCAGTACACTTCAGGTTAGACATTGAATAAAAGGAAGAAGAAAGGCCTTTTTCACAGTTGCAATAAGAAGTTCCACTTTCTTTTGCTCAGCTTGCAGTTGTAAAAGTCTGTAGGATTTTGTTAGCGGGGACAAGGACACAAAAGGTGGCAGAGAAGACCAAGTCCTCCTGGGAGCGTTCCTCGGTGAGGTGGCAAAGGCAGCAGTCAAGCCCTTAGCAGGAGCGATGCTGGCTCAGCATCAATAGTGCACATTGGCTCATTGGCAGGTGCTAATGTGCTCAGAGAGAGCCTGCTAACAGCTCATGACCTGCAGGAACTCTCTCATCAGGAGCAAGTGAAGCAAGATTGATTCAAAGTAGGACAAAACCTCTTCCCTATCAGAGAACCACGAAATCTGTGGAGCTGAGAGGCTCACTCCCTGCCTGCTCAGCACACCTTGGAACTGTTCCCATCCAAGGGAGCAGGTCCTCAGGAATACTTGAAGGTCAGGTTCATGCACGTCCTTGTCAGATCTCGTTTCTCTGCTGCACTGCCTCTGCTGGTGGCTTTTCTGCAGCAAGGGAAGCTCCAGCACCCAAATGGATTAACCCGTAATGATGAGGCTCTATGGATCAGCAATATGTTCAAGCTTTACTTTACTGGATTCAACAATTACCAAGGAGCACAGATAAAGTACTCTCAAACTCTGAGGAGAGGGTGATAAATAAAGAACTACTGTCAATGCTGCCAGTTTGGGAAAAAACAACAACAACAAAACAACAACAACAACAACAAAACCCCCAAACAAAACCCTCTCCACAATTTCAAATCCACTGGGCATCAGAACCAAACAGGAAAGAGTGGGTTGCAAAAAACATTGCGAACGTGACAGTTTTTCTTTTTCAGAAACAAAGGTACTTTGTAGCAGCAAAGCAATAATAGATATATCTAAATTAAATGGAACAGTGTGTTGTTACAATGTTTTGTGTTAGTTCACTTTAAAGAGAAATTCTACAGTACAGAAGGCTAAATTCATATATGGCAATTATGATTTGTGAAAAATTATGTAAAGGATTCAGTGTAGCAGCCATACAAATCTCTTGCAATAAAAAGAATTTGAGATAATAAAAATCTCGCCAAATTTGATTCAATATCTCTTCACTCTTGCCAAAGATGCTGGTTACTAGACAAGGAAAATCTTGTATAACATGAGCAGGGTAACACCTTCATTTGGATCCCTTACAAATAGCTTCAGTTGACATTTAGGCATCAAGTAAAACAAGTCAGACAGACACGGTTGTGATCATAGCAAAGGAATATTTAAATGTGAAACGCAGAAATGTCTCTCACTGGCACAAGAACAAGGATATGGAAAAATATGGGCAGGATGTTAACTAACTCAACTAGAACTGCCAGCATTGTGGGGAAATTGTGTGTGCCTTTTTACTGCTAGGACAGCAGGTATATTGCTTCTCTGAGTTTCTGTAATGTGAGTGGAAATGATTGCTACCAGGAGAATACCTTTCCCTTTTGTCAGATCTTCTGATCCATGCTCAGCAAAGGGCAGGAAAGACCACTGGAACACCTCAGTGTTACTTATCAGTGGGTTAATCCCATGTTCATTCATGGGATAATGTGTTTTCTATGAGGAAGTTGGCTGCCAATTTCATTAGAAGCAAGAACTAGATTATATTATAGCAACAGAAAACTGCAAGTCTTGAAACAAGCTTGTGAACCAACTCCTCATTTCAGCTGCAAGAATAAATGAAGGAAAGGACTTTTCTCCCGCTGCACATGAAAACTGATTGTTTTTTCCTTGGTTGCTGTGCATAGGATACGTCAGGTTTTCTTAAGAGGTGTAAGAGAAATCAATTTACTGCATGTTGCTTCCATTGCTACTAGTCTAGGCCTCAGCTTTTTGTTTCTAATTATCTGTTTCTCTTGATTCTTCAAAACAGTTTCTTTAGCTCTAAGAGAATACTTTCCCCAAGAACAGTGATGATGTTCCATTCTTGTCCCTAAAATGTAAAATCCTGTATGTGCCACTTTCATTCCAGTGCAACCCCACTCAGTAACCTCTCAGTCCTCCAGCTGTACTGCTGGTTTATCCCACCTGATGCTACATCCTCCTTAAAATATCCTTCAGGACACAGAAGGAAAACAGCCAACTATTTCTATTTCCCAGCCTCTGCACAGAGCATCTGAGGAGGAAGAGAGCATCAAGTTCCTGCCATGTCCTTATCTCTCAGGGGAAAAGAAAAAAGATCCCACCAGTGAAGGATGCCTGTGTTTCCCAAGTTCAAAATCCTAATGACCTGTGTACCTCCATAAATAACGGAGATTTTTGAGCAATTTCTCTCTTCTGCTACTTTTCTTCCTTCCATTCCAGTGCCAATAAGAGCCACAACTCTTGGGTGAGAAAGGTGAATGGATAGTGAGTCCCACAGAGTGGGACATGGCAGTGGCCTCTCCCAGAACAGGTGGGCTTGGTGCAAGTCCAGGGACATCAGAGATGTCCTGTGGTGTCACTCGCTGATGACCCTGAGCCCTCCAGGCAGCTCTAACCAGGTGAACATTTTGCAGCACCTAAAGCTGAGTGCACCCATCCCCAGGGCAGTCAGGCTCCTCTTTAGCACACTACCACCTCTCCAATCTACCCTGCAACACATGAGGTCCACCTCTTGATGGCTCACCCAAGAACATGGGAACACAGGCAAAAAATGCCCACCTGAGAGAGATCAGCACTCTAAAAGTGCCTTTGCTAAATGTACAACACATTGCAAGCAAAGCCTGTGAGGCAAAGGCAGCTCCACTCAAGTGAAAAACCCAAAATGCAAATCCACAACCATAACCTATCACTGGAAAGCCACAGAGCACAATGACAATGCATTTCAGCATTAAACACGACTGTTACAGCATGTGTCTTTAAACAGATCCCATAGCAGCTCTTCAACAAATAGAAACCAAAAAAGGAAAAGACAGTTACAGTCAATGCTTATTTTATACAATTTTACCTAAAGGAGTTCCCACTGCTCATGAACTGAGAAAGCACAGCTTTAAGAACCAACGTCTACTATTAAAATCCTCGTTTCTGAAGAGGTTGTGTGTTTCTAACTTTATTCCATATGGCTGTTATTGTGTACATGCAGGATGGTAAATAGGAGGGCACTAGCATTTTTTACGAAGGAAAATGTAATTATCTAAACAAATTGAATGTCCTCTTAAAACCCAGCATTTTTAATTAAAAGAAAAAGGAAAATGAATGAAAAACTTTTTGATGCTCTTGTGTTATTAAAGTAGGATTTTTAATCACACCAATTATTCCTAAGAAACACATCATTACGCACTTTTAATTAATTTCTACTTAACAACTTTGGGTGATTAAGTCGTAAGCATATCTCACATCATAAGCAGGGGAAAATGACAGTTTGATATGTTACATAATATGACACAGATGACACAGGCTGCTTGTTACTTAAGACTTCTATAATTTTCGTTTTTCTTATTAAAAAATTCCACTGCTCTTGCCACCGCATTACTGAGAACAGAGCGAGAATCCAAGTTAAACCCATTTACTCTGAAGTGCTCCAGTTTGAGGTGAGGTCTTGCACAACATCCAGTGACACATCCTGCCTGACAGGACTTGTGTGGGATAGCAGCCGCCAAAGTAGACAACTTTCCAGGTTGTCAACCTCCAGCGACAGATATTTATTGACTAATTAAATGGTCCTTTCACATTCTTATCTAATTGAAACTTAATGTGAGCTAACCATTAGACAAGACATTTTGGATGATGCACTCATTTCCTACTTTTTAAAGCCAATCCGAGATCCTAAAGGCCTGTGTAACCTCATGTGCATGTATAGTTCAACTCTGTCAGAATCACTGCAAATATTTGTATTATCCTTGCAATCCTACAACCTGCTTGGGGAATGCCAAGACCTACATTTTACATTTTTAAAGATAGCTCTGTGAGTTCTATAAAGCCATTTATTATCGCAAGCTAGATGAATTACTCTGGGAAAACACAGTTTGCACCCGAAGGTACACTAGGAAAACACCTTTGCTAAAAGGACTGGACTCAATTCAAGAAAATATCAACTCCAGTATAATATAAACAATACAGAAGAATATTTTCATGAGCACCACGTAGTCATTGAGAGCCTGATTTTGGAATCTAAGCCAGTTTTAGTGAAGCAAATGGCTTGTTTATTTCACTTGAGTTTATTAGAAGTTTCTACTTCTGAAAGAATTATTCCTTCTCTGTTACAATTACATGCTGTGGCCTCAAAAACACCACGGAGCTGCCAAAAATCTGCCACTTTAAAAATAACAGCCAGGTAATATACACTGTCAGGTTAAAAAGTGAACCTTCCAACTAAGCATTAGAAATCCAGTCCATCCCCCATCTTCCTGCTTTGCATTCCAGACCTGAACTTCCTCATAAGCCTTGGCACAACTCCTGTTAAACAGTGGAGTCAGGTAAGAAATTCCAACCTACTAAAATCAGTGATGCTGGTCAGGGTATAGACAGCAGTGTTTGTGTCTATTAGGAACTAAAACAAGAAGACTTGGAGTGACTCCCGGAGAAAGAACATTCTTTTTAACAGAAGCTAAACCAACTGGACATGAAAAAGGAAGCCTCTTGCTCTAGCCATGTCATCTGAGGGAAAATACTTTCATTTAGCATACAGGTAAAATTATTAAAGTCAACAGAACTTTTCACTTAGCATCTGAATAAAATTATTAATCAAGTAAACAGAACTAATTATGTAGGACTTTTCCTCCCTCTTGGTGTAACATAAATATCTGAAGCTCCGAAAAAAGTGAGTAGTGAGTCATGAAGAGCCTAAAACAATCTTATCACAGACACAGTGAGACATTGCTAAGTAGGGCATGCACTGCTAAATGCTGGAGCTTCTACCCTGAGAAGTTCTCACATGTTTATCTTGGGTCGTTATTCCCCCTTTTTCTCCAGTGTGTTGAGGATAGTAGAACTTACAAAGATAAGTCCACACTATGGACAACACATTATGAAAGCAGTCATTGCAAAAATACTCAATTATTGCTTAGCTAGCCAAAACTCCCTCCCAAACGTGCTATAGATTTCATTCATTTAAATTAGTCCATACTACATTTTGATCAAACATCTCATTCCTGAACTACACTTATACACAAGTCACAAGAAATGAAAGGGAAAAAAGAAAAGCACAGTAATTATGCTGCAAGAGTTGTGTATTTCTATTAACAGCAAACAACTATGCAGTAATTTTCAAATTAGACACTCATCTTGCTTTGCATTTTCAAGGTCAGTGACTTAGTGATGGCTCTAATTCCTGCTCATTTACACTTCTACCATTTTTAGTATGGAACACTCATTTCAAAATAGACACTGACACTGAACAGTTTTTAAATTTTAGATCCCTAATGAAAATGATCATTGAATTCAGAAGAAAGCCACTGACCAAACTTGAGGAGAGCTACAAGATGAGGAGCTGTGCTTGGAGATGTCAGTGCCATGTTGGCACTTCAAGGATTATTTTGATAAATCAATAGGTATCTACAGGATTTGACAGGAGACGTGAAGTCTGACAGTTTAGAGTCTTCTTTCTCCAAGAACATCTACCTTCACAGAACACCTGAAAGCAGAAAAATAACTGGAGACATTGGCCTTTTAGGTAAGAAGAGGAAACTACCACAAAGAGCCATGGTAGGGAAAATAAGCACCTGTCATGAAAAAAAAAGCTGAAATCGGCACCCATGGCTTTTCTCTAGTTCCAATAAGCACTTGTAAGGCATTTTAACTATGTTTAAAACTTGGACTGCAAACATATGTGTTCTCACTAATGAACCTATTAAATAACAGAAAATCTGTTTAGAGAGGAGGAGCTGGTTGGGAAGATGGTTGGTGAGCATTAATATACTAGGAGGTTACTCCTCTGTGAATGCTCAGGAAGAGACAGAAGCTTTGGAGAGAAAGTTGTTCTTCTCCTTCTCCTTGAAATAAACAGTGACCTTTTGTCCCAAGCCTTGTCCTCTATGCACTGGCACAGTCCCATGGGCTCCTCAGCTGGGCCTCCACCATCAAAATGATATCTGAGCATTTCCACACGTAATGACAGAAAAAAATTGATACTGAATCATAAAAACACATTTTCTGCTAAAAAAGATACCTTAAAAGCAATAAGAAGAAAAAGGAATTCACAAGTTTTCCTTCTTTTGCCTTTTTCAGACAAAAAAGGACAGACTGTCACTCTTCATTGCCTAAACAAGAGGCATGAAGACAAACCCTCCATTGCAGGACAAAATATCTCAGCCTGAAGGCTGAATACACACTTTGGAAAACGAAACAGAAATTCCTGAACTATCCTTCACTCTTTTCCACCCTCATCCACACTAATATTATTTTGTATTATTTTGAGTCTTTCAATAGCTGCCTTCATGTACCCTTTATTCCTGAGGCTTTATTAGGAAGCTGAACTGACAGTCCAAATTTTCTGGACCAACCTTCTATCGATTTCTTTTCTTTCAAGGTAAAGAAGCCTCTCAGGATTATATTGAGAGATCTTGCACAGAAATTCGAACAGAGGAAACAGAATTATTCCACTCCACAAATAAGCAAAGCAAGAAAACTGAATGAGACTGAAGTCTACCAGGTACTTAGGTTACCTCATTGTCATTTTTTCATTTGTTCTAACAAGAAAGACAAAAAAAGAAGGGTTTAGAAATTACATAAAGAGTAATGAAATTAAGATATCTGTCTCATTAAAAGTAGACACAACACCGAATTTGTCCCTCTAAAACAAAATACTGAACAACAGAAATGATAATACTCTGTTGCTAATCAAAATTATTTTGTCCAATTAAATGCTTTTCATGTGCATGCATGAAAATAGGGGTTTCTATAAAAGCAGGAAATTAACCACAAAATCAAGATTATATTTCTCTTTTTCCAGGAAGCATCTAATTGTATGACACAAAGTCAGCTTGTGGCCTTCACCTTGCACATAAATTTCTGCCAAGCAATTACATGAAAGTCACCTTAATGGCAAGAGGAAGTTATTAATTTCTCATATTTAACAACAGACAAGAACAATAATACCAATTTTTGCTGGAGGTAAGAACTTGGTGTCATATGTTTTTCCTTCAGGTGTAATGCATGAGAAAAAAAAGAAAGGATATAATTAAAACAATTAATAGGTAATTTGAAGAGCACAGCTATGGGTTATTTTATGGCCTGTGCATCAAATCAGATCAATACTTTCATTGTTTCTTTATACCACAGGGTGCAGAACATGCTTTCTGTGTAAGAAACCAGTTTGAGGTACCTTTTCTTTAAGACTCTGACCACAAATGGTATTATTTAAAATTATTTTCCTTGTTATGATTTAATTATTAAATAATATTGTTTTATCTGCAGAATTTCAAGACATTATTAAGGAGACTTAAACTAAATGAAAGCTCTGCAAGCAGCCAATTTTAGTATTGCATATGTAGGAGTTTAATTTATGGTGTGCTTTCTCTTTGCTTATAAACTGCAATGCAAAAATAAAATTAAACTGTTTGAAAATACTTACGATTCTTACTACACTGAACTCTAGGACAAATAAATACATCCTAAAAACCGAATTTTTGCTAAAATTCCTTTTCCTAATTTGATCCATTATAAACTGTGCAGCGACAAATAAAAGCAGAAGTTGCAGAAGGTTTGCACCAGCCAAAAATCCCAGAATTTGGGAGGACAGGAGTCTCCTGGTCCTATCTGGGAAGCACCTCCAGTGCAGGATGCCAATGGCAGTGCCACTGAGGCCAAATCCGTCCCGTGGCAGAAGGATTTCCCACTGAGAGCCTCATGTGCTCCTGAACCCCTGAACGGGCAGCAGACGGAGGGGAGGCTCCTGCAGCCACCAGGAAAAGCCGCCTGACAGCAAATGCTGCACAGCAAATCTTCCTTCGAGGAAACTGCACTCAGGAGTTGTTGAGATAGCACCAAGCAGGTCCTGCAGCCTCACTGCTTTGTCACAAAGGCTAAAGAAGAGTAAGATTTATTTTTCTTGGAGGTAAGCACACGATCCTTAACTCCACATTGCTCAGCAGAAGTTTTGTTGTCTTTTTTAGATAAAATTCATTGAATAAAGTGTTCATGAAATGGTCACTAAATAACACTCCCTTTTACAGTGTAAGCATGTAGATATATGAGTGCTCTTGATGTGCTGCCCTAGGAGGTAAAGAGCAAAGAATTCAGGTGCTCCTTTGATGCAAACCAAGCCCAGTGTATTTAGAAAGAAGGTACAGCTTATTCTTTTTAATTTTTTGTCTTTTTTCTCTGAAAAGCAGAATTAAAGAAGATACCATGTCATTTTGTAATCAATTAAATAAGATTGCTGAGAAACTCCTGACTTCATTGCTGACTTTCCCCCTTAACTGGAACAATCTTGGCCAGCTGCTTTAGTTAATACTGGAGAAAATGAAAACTTTCAACAGTAAGAAAAAACTGATGCCTAGGCAATTTTATTTGATACCAAATGTCCAATTAAAAACTGCTTGTATGAAATAATGGGGCCACTATATAATATTAAAAAGTGCCTTTCTTCAGGTCCTCAGTGTTTTACAAAGAAAAGTCAAAGGCAGAACTTCATCTGTGGCAGAAAGGAATTGCTCTTCACTGATCTTCAAACTCCCCACTACTACTATTTGTCTGAAAGCTATCAGGCAATTAAACACTGTTTTTTTATATATTCAGTAAAAATCTGCTCTCTCTATAGGGTGGAACAGATGAATCATTAAGGATTTTAACTTATTAGTGATAAAATACTACTTAACTGTGGCAAAGATTTAAGGAATAAATGGAAATCATTGCCTGCTTGATTTTTGCTATTTCCCATTTTCTTCTTTTTCTTCAGCATATCATCCACTTTGTGGCAATTATTTCACAAGGAAGACTTTGTCTTAAAAGGGCAAAATGTCTCCCATTTTTAAGGAAGCAGATAAGCAAGCTGCAAAATCAAATTGAATGACTTATTGCAGCCAATCTTTTTATTCTAAAGCTTATAAGATTGTGTATATATATACACACAGACACATATATACACAAATCTCTTTGCCTTGGGTGCAAAGGTACAAATGCATTGAGTCAAACTTAGCTGAGCTGAGCACTAAACTTTGATCTTTGCCTCTGAACAAAAAGAATAATTTTAAAAAAGAGGTAACTTTCAGTCTGTTTTCCTAACTTAGAAATAATTTTTTTCCCCTCTATTAGTCATTTAGACATTATTAATGGTCCTGGGCACCCAAAAGAAGGAGCATTTTTATGGTCCCATAAACATATGCTTAATGTCAAGAAAACTATATTTTTATACATAATATAGCCCCACAAAAAGATTATGCTGAAAATAGCCATAAGACAGAACAAATCATAAAGAAGTTAGTGCATGTGTTAAGCCTGTAGAGCCAAAGCATAAAGATAATATTCTTCTGACATTGTGAATGAATGTCACTTTCATATTTTTGTGGGAAAATTTACATGGACATTTTGAAGGCAATTTGTGTCTCATGTATGTGGTTGCCATTCTTCTATCTCTTCTATAAATACAGAACTTGGTAAAGATAGTTTTGGCTGTCCAAATGGAATTTGTTCAAATGGCATTACCTTGGCATAGTGACATTCATTTTGAGACAATGTTTCTGCTCAGCTTGAAAAAAACCTGCTTCAGCTTCTACTATTAAAAATTATTATATTTAGATACCATGTAAATTAACCAAAGAATAAAATAATTTTGAGAAGTACTTCTTATAACATGATAGTTTGGCTTTTTTGAGTAGTGTTTTAATACTCAGAGCCAATCCTTGTAAGGACATGGAAAGCTGACCAAAGCTGGATCAGACCTCGCTATCACTGAAAACAAATAACTGACAAGAAAATTTGTTTCTCTAAAAAGAACTTGTTTCTCTAAAAAAAAAATCATGAAATGTGAACTGAAAGAACTAAAGCTTATGTCAACTTTGGTATTTGCCATAGTAAACTTAAAGGGTTTTGCCATTAAAGCCCATTAGAGATTTATATAAAATGGACTGTATTTATATGTATTTATACGTATTTATAATACTAACTCCAGCCTATCTGAACCAGAAGGAAGGCTTTCATAGGTGAGACACAGCTTTATTTCCCCTGGAAAACATTAAGCATTCTACCTAAACTATAAATAACACTGAATTTTATGACTGGCTAAATCATTAATCAAGGTAAGTCTGGAAAAGCCAAGGGACCTCAGTTTACTTGGTGCCTGATTGCCCAGCAACCATTGCCTGTAATTGTTTTTAGGTGCTCCTGGAGGCCGTGGGCTCTCACAGTGGATGTTCTTTTCCTGCAGTGGGGCAGGGAAAACTAAAGAATCCAAAGAAAACCACCTGCAGCACATTTCAGACATGTCCATGTCCAGTGCCACTGGTAACAGCTTCAGCACAGTCAGAGCACTGCAAGGTGAGACTTTTGAGAAGCCAAGCCTTCCTAAAAGTGGGAATCTGTGTCCTAAATCTCATCTTTGGACTCAGGGAAGTAGATCATCTGTTTGATGATCAAATGCTAAAATAAGTTTTAAATAAAGTAATTGCTTGACTTTTATTTATGAAATTATTTTCTATGATGGTAAAAATTAGAAGATTAATATATATTAAATCTAATTTAACCTTGTAAAACAGTCACAGAAACATTCCAGACCAAGGAAATCTAACACTTTATTCCTAACATACTTCCTGCTGCATACAATCTATCTTTCCACTGCAAAACCGTAACTTCTGGACATTCTCTTTTTCCTACATTCTCTACTTATACCTCAGGCTATCTCAGCCACCTTTATTATTTTTTATCACTTTTTATTATTTTAATACATTTATTTTCCTGGTTTGATTCCCAGTCATCATCATCCTGTTCACTTTTCACACATACCTACCTTGCTCTCCTATAAATCTATCCCCTGCATTATTCCAATAATTGCTCAATAACTAGGGTATGTAAGCAGGATTTAGAAACTCCATTTTCCTCAGTGCTGTGATAGAGATCTCTTGGATGCTCCCATCAAGGCATCAGCAGAAATCCAGACAAAGAAAACCAGACTTCTGCCCAGTCTAACGTACCCTGATTTTTGGCAAAATGGATGTTAAAGGTCAGATCATCCAGCATTTTAACTCCTGGTGACACGCTTGAGGTCTGAAGCATGAAAGCTGTAGGTCTATCTTCACTGAAGTCATTTCAACAGCTCAATCTACTTTTTAAACAGAAATTTCTGGAAGCAAAGATTTCAGTCAAAGTTACTGCAGAGGAAGGGGGGCTGAAAATTTCTGCAATAGATTCCTTTCTCTCAGAAAGAAAACAATATGGAAAAATTCACCAGGTTATATTGAAAAGCCACTTTAGTATATTATTTACTGAATGAAAGATCCCTGACTACCCAAATGAAGTTGAAGGAATTCAGTTCATGCCAGGTTTGCCTTGCCATTTTATTTTCAGTAGCTTGCCACAAGAATGGAAAGTTAGGTACATACAGCCTCGATCAAGATCCAACCCAATTTTAACACAGCAGTAAATAAATGATTCATTGCCAAATAATTCCCCAGGGTAACAAGTCTAATCCTCAGTGCATTTGATACTCTCCCACTTCACCTTCATCACACATGACAGACACACTTTTGGGTACAGAGTCTGAACTGAATTCTTTGGTGTTATCGAGAGCTCTGCAAACCAAGCAGAGATGAGGTCATGCTTCCTACACACACCCACAAATACATTCAGAGCTGCAAAGCCTTTATTAGAAATCAGAAGCCCAGATTTTAGCTGAAACAGCCAAACCAGAGACTATTTTTCTATGTAGGTGTATATCCCACCCAAGAAGAGAGCAGAAAGGGTACAAATCAGCCAGGCTGAGCTAGACCCTGGCAGAAGCAGCCAAAACAGGGAGATTCATACAATCGCCTTGTTTAATCTTCCTTGTTGTAATTTTGGCCAGGATTTCTCTGCCTTCTGCAGAGAACCTCCTCTCTTTCTCAGTCTCTACCTCATTTTTACTTCTCACTGATGTTATCCTCCCCATTGTCCCACTGCCATCATCTTCTTGTGCTGGTTTTTGTTCCTGGTTTTGTCTTAATTTAGCTTATACTGTAAGCTACTCTTCCTCCAACAAACACAACAGAACATTAACAATGGCATTAATATGGCATTTGGTGTCAACCCTTTGTGGTTTTTTTTACCTGTGTGCTATGTGTTTATTCTCTGGCAGGTGTCTGCAAAGAGCAAAGATCACCTGCTTGCTGTATTTGTTATATTTATGGGTGCCCATCATCAGTCCCTGACCATACCATTAGAACCACCACTACACACATAAAACCAGCATTATGGTGAAATGTCTCAGTGCAGAGAGACACTGCACATTGCTCCCTGTAAAGCTTTAGCACTGCATTACTACAGGAGAGCTCAGATTTAGGGCACACACAATATCTACCATTTATGCTGCAGTCCCTGCCCCATTGCTAAACCCATCTGTTGGTCTCTACAAACACCAGGACTGTAACTCCTATCCTGAAATTAATTGAAAGCAGGGGACCAGTTCAGCACAAGGAAGAAAACTGAATGGAAAATGGAATATTGCTATTTGGCTGCTTTTGGTAGGTGCCAGATTATCTGTCCTACTGTGGGATCTTTTAGATGAGTACAAGATTTAGAGTTCAACTGTCACAGGGTATTAGAGAGTCCACTTTTGAAGGGGTCAGCTATTAACCCTGACCCAGCAAAATCCTACCCCTGATAAACAGTTAATCTTTGCCTAATTCAAAGGTAAGAGATTCTATTTGGGTAAAGAGGTTCTATTTGGATAAAATATTTTTTATATTTTTCCAAAAGAAACTTTTCATTCTGAGGGCTTCAGCAGTTACTGTGTTTCATTCCTGAAAAAATGGTGCAGTTAAATAAAACATGGATAATCTCCTGTATAAACAAACAGTTGTTAAAGTTCTTTGGGGTGTCTTATGCATGGAGCCAGTCCATACATGCACAGCAGAATTCAAGCAGCACTCCCCAAGATTTCAGAGAGGGAACTTAAACCCTGATACTGAAATAGCAAATATCTTTAAATATCACTGTGGGTTCACTGTCATTCTAAGCAATTCTTAAACCTGACAAAATTAACTTACCCTAATTATGATTAGATTTTTTCAGCCTAAAATCATCACTGGTTAGTGACTCAACTAATGAGTGTTTTTATGATTTATTAGTTAAAGCAGAAGATTATGAGTTTAAATTGTACTCCTGATTAACTACATCGGAAATTTTATACATGACTTGTCATTTTAAAATAACAGTATCTTAGAGTTTAATTAAGACATGCAAGAATTCTGAGTAACTTGAGGTATTATTACAAATTATAAGGAAAATACCTCACAGTATGGCTATTATTAATGTTACTAATATGAGATTTAGGATAAGGTGGAAGCTTAAACCAATGAAACAGAATAAAATATTGCCCACTGATGAAGATTTTATCTGCCCTGGAATTACTGCAGGAATTACTGTGCAAAGTACTGTGACCTGTATTGCACAGGAGGTCAGATTAAGTAATCACAATAGCTTCTGCACTCTAAAATCCTGTAATATTTCAGAGTGAAAAGAAGTTAAATACAAAGCTCTGCTTGCTTCTTTCTTCTGAGTATAAACTATATGAGTGCCATTCAACTATATAAACACATTCATTAGGTTTTCAGTAGGCCTCCTTTCTAAGGAAAGAAATTACATACTTTTGAGCTCTTGAGTGAACTACAGTGTTTTATGCCTTTAATTCAACACTCTTAGGGCTTACAGTTCATTGAAATTCAAAATCACGGGTACAAACTGCGTTCACAAAGAAAATGTTGACCTTCCTATATAGCAAATGCCTTTCTGTTCTCCTTTTTTTTTATTTTAATAAAGAAACACTAATGAAGCTGAAGGAGGTAAAAGATTTGACCTTCCTATTAAAATAACAAATGTAATATAATTCACATATTACAGCAAGTTGGCTACTGCTCATGAAATAAAATACTGCAACAGAAAGAGCATATTGTTTCTACACATCGAAAATATGCAAATGAGACAAGTATTCAATATTCACTTGAAAGCGAGAAAATGTACCAGACTACCAATGGCATTTAGGAAAGCAAACTGGTTGAACATGATTATTTGAATTTAAAAAATGGCTATGGGATTCCCCTCTCTTTGCTTCTTGCCATATATGGTGTCTGTGGAATATCCACAGGGCAAATTATTCACTACCTTTTTCAAGATGAAAAGCTACTGATTGGCATCAGACATCAAGAGGGATTTTGGCATTAGAATAGATTTACACTTGATGACATGTCAAAGGCTTGAAACAAAAACTACAGAATTTACTCATGAATGCCGAAGGCAAGGCACTTATTCAATGGTAGCTCAATGCACATCTTTCCAAGGATGGCATTCAACCACCCCAAGAACAAAATACAGCAAACAAAACATGGTTATACTTGGAAATGAATGTGCTTGACTAGACTGAACAAAATAACAGCCAGCATTACCTGTTGCCAGCTGTCAGGGAAGAATAAAGAACTGTAACATCCTTGTAATAAAGAGGGAAACAGAATCCAAGCTTATAATGAAAATACAGCAGTTAGTGGGGATGAAGTAGGATCAGCAGCACTATGTGTGGGCATGACAACTCCCACTCTGAGCCTGCTGGCCCTTTAAGAGAATGTCCTCACTTCTCTCTCAAACACCAGAAACTAAAGAAAACCTGATTAGGAGAGTAGGCACAGGGTGTCGTGTACATAGGTGTAAGAATATATGACATAATGCCAAATTTTGCCATTTCTTCTTCAACCCCTGTTACAATTATTTTAAAAATAATTTAATTATTTGCATTACAGTGATTAGAAGTGTTGACAAGATCACAATTATTTTGACACAGCCATTTTAGTGACCAATGCGCATTCTCACTAGAATAAAAATGCAGGTATCTCATTTCCATACTGGATGTGTGGGAAAGATCATCTAAATGGGTTTGGTACCTGAGAGCAATGACAAGAACATTGCAGTAGAAGCCACAAATAAAAGGAAACATGAGAGGCACAAGGGAAGTCACCTATATCATAGTCATGGAAATGAGACACTACTTCAGGTCACTTTGCATTATTTTATACCTTTGTCCTTACAGGGATCAGCTCATGTCACATCTCACATATAAAGTGAAAGGGCTGCTTTGTGCAGATAAGGTATCGAAAGTGAAAAGCAGAGTTTACCTGAAGGACCTGCAATTTTAAGTAACTGCAAAGAGTAACTTGCATAAAATCCGAAACACATAAGGATAGTTTGTATTTGGCTTTTTCCTTATCACAGCAGATTCAAGGCAGAGGTGAATGTATATTTTTAAGAATTATATTTCAAAGTCACTTTAGAGACAAAGCCAATTAATTAAGGGTATGCTATTTTAAAATAATATGAAGAGCTATTTTGGCTTTTCTTTTGATAAGGCTGTGTTTAGAAGGACACTACATGCTCCTAAAAAGGAAGAGTAAATTTTCTAATGGATTTTCAAATACATAGTTACTGTTTGTTTGGAGCACCTTCAGCAGCTGAACATATTATGTCAAAAATTAAAATTCATCTGTTAGCATCTACTAGAATGAACAGGAGATAATTAGTCAACTTTTCTAATGAAGATATTGAAAAACAGCAGTATGAAGTAGCCATCATATTTAATTGCTTTTAAGATACCCAGTACTTGCAAATATAGATCCTTTAGATCTGTAAAAATGCCAGATTAACTCCTTGGAAGTTTGGTACAATTTTTAGATGCAAACCACCTCAAGAAAGCAGTTTCAAAATATCCCACCTCCTCCTCCTAGGGTCCTCTCTAAAAGACAGTGAAAGAAATATTTCATCTTCAAAATGTATCACACATTTCATATTAGATGCTGAATAGTACCAGAAATAGCCAAGAAATCAAGAAGCTGACAAAATAGAGATTCATTGAAGAGTGTCTGTGGCATCTGTGAAAAATATTCTGGATCAGCATTTTGGTTCAGGTGGATCTGCCTGAGGTGTCTGCCATCACCAGCCTCAATTTTTTGAAGAAAAAATAGCTCCCACGAATGGAAAAAACTCCATTTTCAAGAACAATCATTACCTTTAATGCTTACTGCAACAGACATCCACAGCAAGGTAACAACTGAAATTTAATGCATGTGGGAAGGTGAGAAAATACTTAACGGATTGCTAAAAACACACCTTTTAGCACTTCTCAGATTACTGCAGCTCAGTTCCAAAAATGGCATCTCCCTTTTCCTGCCTACTGGGATGCTCTCAGCTGGACTTCTGGACTATAATTAATGCCTTCTATATGTTAAAGAAGTATAAGAACAAAGACAGCTACAGTGCAAATCATGTAAATTAACATCACTTTAGTACTGCACTTTAGTACTTGCAACGGGCAGCAAGGAAATCCTCTGAAAGAATAAATAAATGGATGAACTTTCCTGCTTTTCCCAAACTTTTTATTAAATTATCTTCAATTATTTGTAGCTGAAAGTATGTCTTTGGCTTCTATCTGAGAGGATGCTGTAGAACTATGAGGTTTCTATGGTAGCAATTTATTAAGGAGCAGCAAAATTATTACAGATCAGTAATTCAGCGTATATAGATAGGTCATAAAAAATAGAGTTTCATTGTGATTTTTATATTATATGGTAACTCATACATGCATGAATTATTCTGTCAGCTTTTAAATTGACAATGTATAGCTGCATGATCATCTCTATTTGTGTTAAGATTTGCCCGGGTTCAAAACACAAAACATTTATATGAAAGAAATTTTAATTTTATTTTGAATATATAATTAATACTATCTAAGCTCGTTCAGCAGTATATATACATATATATATTTATACTGTATTTCCCATACAAAGGGGCAAAACATGCTATTGGTAATTAGGTATCGCTGTAGCTTGCACATTAAGAGGGATATAGGTAATTACTGATCTGAATTTATAACAAATGATTGCACAAAAAAAAAAAAAAATTCACAACCCCATCCTGTTTTGGCTGAACTCTGAACTAGTAAAAAAGGCATTTAAATCTGCTTTTCTTCCATATCAGTTTACAGACAAATGGTCTCAGACTGCTTCAATGGTTGGAACAGTGGAGAACCCCAACAGAACAAACCAAATAAAGCAATTAAAACACCTCCGACTTCGTGGAAATGAAAGACTAAAAACTTTTCTTCTAACTCCATAATGAACAGAAACACAAATGAACAGAACAACATGAAATGAACAGAAAAATGAACAGAACAACAAATGCAGTCCATATCCATAATGCATTAATGGAAATGGCTTAAGTTAAATGGCCCAGACTGCTTTTAAGTCATTTTATCATACCATTATTTCATGTCAAGGATAAAACCAGTTGTGAGAGGTCTTTTGAATGAATAAAGGTTTATCAGCCAGAGCAGCAAAATGGATCTGAATTTTCAAATGCAGAGCTTGGAAATTTGGTGTAAAGTTATAACAGCTAAGAAACAGTTCAGGCCTCATATACTATAAAGCAGAAATTGAAGGGGATACCTGTAAAAAAGGACTCATCTCATGCTCCTCTGAGTGGGAGACTGGAACTCATTTCTGACAAGAAGTTGACTCAGAACCCCACAGGGTGAGGGAGACAGAATGAGGGACAGGCAGCCACCTTTTTCACTTGGACCTTGAAAATAACTGGACATTTTCTCAACATCAGCCAGGGCTGGATGGCTAAAAATTACAGGTGAGCTTGAAAATGTGACTTATAGTCAACATTACTGTAATGCAACTAGTTTTTTGCACATTTCTATGGCTTTATATTTTTTTAACCAAATAACCTCGGGAGCTCAACCATCTTTTTAGTTAATGTTATGAATCCAGCATCTGTATATCTGGACGCTAAAAACTTCTGGGTGCAAACTACTTGGAACTATGACTTTAGATCAATCTGTAATCTCGAATAACTGCCACCCATAATTCTCTTGTAAAAAATGATTTGTATATACTTCAAATACTGTACATCTGATTATTTGCACTACTTACACTACTCACACTATTATCAACCTAATGAGAAAAGCTTTTCTCTTCAGGCTTTGCAGATTTTGGAATTATTACAATTACACTGTTAAAAACATGGTTCATTTTGAAGTCCACAAAGTACTGCAGTTCTCTGGCAAAGTGGTCTTCAAATCAGGCTGCACATATTTGCACACAGGTCAGCATTTGGTGAGAAAACTTCCTACTTTCAATTAAAAAGCTACTCTTTTTTATAGTAGTAATTCAGTGTGATGGGCTCAGTCTGATTGATGGAAGTGGGGAAATTGGTGATTGATATCCATATTTAATAGAAGCTGCATTACTGAAGTGGCCCCCTCTTTTTAAGATAAGAGCAAATAACCACCAACAGAATGCCTATTTCACTGATTTACACTGAGCATTATTATCCACAAATTTGAAGCCACTTCTCAACTTTTAAAAATGAATAAAGCAAATTGAATGGATAGATGCATAAAAAGTGTTTCAATGTCACTTGCACTCTGTGTACTTTTTAAAGCCTATTTTAAAATATGCTGAGTACTTGTATCCATAATTTAAGCAAGTTTATTCAGAAGAAGACATATTCAGAGCATAATATAAGCAAAAGCCATTCCTAATGTACAAATTAGGCAAAATAATGCTGTGTACATCCAAAATAAGTGTCTGAACTGTTTTCACTATGACTTATTCATACACTCAGTACTGCTTTCATTTAGTCTATGAAAACATCTATTCAAAATATTTGTTTCTCATTCCATCACCTCTCCACCGCTAAGTAAAGTGAATAACACAATTATCATAAACGTGCATTTAATTCATTTTGTCATGCATAATACAGTTTGTGAGGGAAAAGGTTTTCCTCTTTTGACTGTAGAGGAAGAAAAGGAATTCATCATTTTGTAAAGGGAATCCTGCCCATAATAAGATCACAGTAAATGACTTTTAAAAGTGTTTCGTTTTGGATATTTCAGATCTCTTTGGTAGGTCTAGCTTATACTGAGAGTTTAAACATAGCTTCTTCTCTGTGTCTGTGCTGACATTTTGACCAAAACTGGACAGATGAATAGAAGACCAAAAATGTCACTGAAACCCTACACCTGACTAGAATTTCCCAACAATTATTCCACATTCCTTCTCCACACTGACAATATAAGTTATCCTGACAATATAAGTCATTCTCTTTGATTTAATCAGACTTCCCTCTTTAGAAGAGCAGATGTTTCCCCATTAATATGGCAGAATGTCTTTGTTTCCTCCCCAACTGTACAGACAAATGATTAGTACAACAAACTCTGGCACTTTGCCTCACTGGTTCTTGGTGCAGACAAATCTAACTATTTAATGGAGTATTTAAATATTTCAAAATTCAGAACAACCCCCTGAACCTACCACATCATCTGCAGAAAGGATGACATTCAACCCAAAGTTTAGCTTGTGTTCTAAAAATTGACTGTAATAATAACATTTCTGCTCTCCACACATACCAATTTAAGTGGTGATGAAATAGCACCAGGAGACCAAAAAAAAAAAAATTAAAAAAACAACAAAAAAAATTTCTAATTTGATTTACATATAAATTTGAACTACCTTGCTAGACTTTTACAGCAACACATCAGGTTTTAACACAATGCTAAAAGCTGAAGATGACCTTGATGCTGCTGAGGAATGTAAAAGATACAAGATGGCCCTATGAATGCAATATATTAAAAATTAATTGATAAAAAGACTCCCCCTTGGCCAGGGGACCATTGCAAACTTAGCTCCACAGCTATTGCTACACAGTCATGTTAGGAATAGTAAATAAATCTCAAATCAGCAAGAAATGTCCAGAACAAGACAGGACAGTAACTGATGTCAATGGCAGGAAGTAAATAAGATTACTTCTGCAAACTTCTTAGGCTCACACTATAAACAGTCTTTTTGATACTCTCCAAGAGGCAACAGGAGGGTCTTGGATTGCTTTCACAAAAAGAAGAACTAATAGAGGCTTGGACTGCAAAGAAAGCTCTAAAGATGTGATTTGCAATGTCTGTGATGGATGAGAAATTGTCAAATTGCTCAGACTGATGAATGAACTGTGAACAGGAGACAATTCATCTGAGTGAAATGCAGAATAAAGTAGAAGACAAAAATATACATTTAATGAAGAAGAGATACAGGACAAATCACTGTGTTGCAGAAAAGGAAGTTTACAACCATCATCTTATTATGTATTCCAAGCCAAAGGCGTTAGGGTTGGGTACAGATCAAGAGGTTAAAGAAAGACTTAAAGTGAAGAACTTGATTGTTTATAGGACTTGTTTTTACTGGTTACTACTTCAAAAATACCTTACATTATCAAAAAAGCAAGGGTGAAGATGATTTGCAACACCCCCTGTTCTATAGGAGGTATTTTGAGCAAAGAAAGCAACAGAGGGAAAATTTTTGTAAATGATACTGTTACTTTTCTAACTAAAGCCCTCAAAGGCTAGAATCTGACCAGTTTCTACAGTCACTCAGTTCGTTTTGCATATGAAAATGTTTGAGCACACAGATTCATTTTATTACTGTGTTGTCTATCATGTTTCTTAGATATGAGTCCAATTGGATGAGAAGTATCCTACTTCCTTCCACTTCCATATACAGTCCATACTGCTCAGTTATTTCCTCTTCACCACTAAGAGAATTATTAAATTCACTATGAAATGGTATAAATAGCCATATAGCACCCAAAGCATCCTAGAATACATATATATGGACACATATATGCATATATTTATGTATATGAATACACAGAGAGAAATATAACCACCCTGTACCCCCAAAAAATCTGTTTTGTCTGCAACATAGCAAATACAGGAGAATTTCTTAATACTTAGCTGCTATTGATAAGATCCCACTGAAATAACTGAATCTCTTCAGGATCATGGCATGTTTTTCCCTTTAATAAAACACATCAGTTTTTACAAATAAATTTTTTTTAAAAAATTAATATAAAGAAAAAAAAGCTTCATAACAGCAGAGGTTCATGTTGATGAAAATTTTTTTCTAATGTAGATATGAGGAGGGCACAGTCCTCCAGAACTTCAGAGAATTTAGAAATACTTCAGAATTTCACCAGTTTCCTCTTTAATGTCAGAACTGAGATGGACACTGGGCAGTACATTATGCAGCCTATTTTGATGTTACTTATAAATTCTATTTTTAAATTTTTTTTCTGAAACTGTCAAAACCACTTGCAACACCTGAAGTTATTTATATTATACTTCAGAACACTTGACCATTTAATATTATGCATAAGAAATCCTTGTGAATCAATTGAACACACTGATCAAACCTTTAGACAACTAGGCTTCCTCAGGAATAATCACTTTTTGTCCTTATTTTGCAGTTCCAAGCGGAAGAAGTGGTACATCTGAACTTATCATTGGAAGTTATAATAATATTCTAGAGCTCCTCACCAAGTAAAAAAGATGTGAAAGACTGTATTTAACTCCCTGTTTTGATAAGATCACTACAGGTATATTAAACCAGGATTTATATAAGCGAACAACAGGTTTGTGATCAATAAGTCATATTTTTCTAACATATTGGGTCTTTCTGCTTGTTACAACTTAAAAAACTCCAAGATTATTATCTCTTTTATGACTTCCTAACAAATAAGCACAGTGTTTGTGGTTGATAATAAAGTGACACCTGCTATTATTCAGTTGCAAAACCTAGTGCAATATTTTCAATGAAACTCTTGATGGCAAGCACTGTTCAGTGAGAAAATACAACTATTGCTATGAAAACTTTTTAATCTGTACTCAAATTGAACCTCTTTAGTAAAACTGGGTTAGAGGTGTAGGAGTTGAACTGGAATCATCAAAAAATTGTTATTCCTAGTGACAATTTGGTCATAATTATAACTTTCTGTGCATAAAGACATCATGAACATTATTTGTGTCATATATTCATATCTAATTGTGGCAGATCAAACAATCCTTTTGCCATTTATATTAAGATTTGGCCACCTCACCACCTGCTTGGTCACTTGCTCACTACCTATGACCAAGTCTCATAAGCAGAGAATCTTATTGGCATGAAATTAATTAAGTAATTAAGCTCATAAATGGGGAAAAGAAGAAGAATTTGGAGTAGTAAAAGAAGGCATGTGTTTGTAGGAAGATTGTAAACTTCTCCTACACAGGTATTTGATTAAAATCCAGCTTTCAGGAAAAAAAAAAAACCAAATCAACCTGTCTTGTTTTCAAACAAGATTTAGAATTATGGGCTGGTTTAATCAAATAATGCAATTAAACACTTTAAAATCAACCGGTAGACACATAATGCCTTAACTTGCAGAAGAGCTTTGCATGTAAAATTAATTAATGGGTCAAATCTTAAACTCTCCGTATCCTGTTATTTTCTGTTTTAAAATGTTATTAATTTACAATGACTTCCATGAGATTAAATTTAGGTTAATATACTAATATATATTAACAAGATAATTATGTCAAAGGTTATCATCAACAGTTCATAATAAAAAGTTATGCTCAAAAATAAAACTTAGTATTTATAGTTTAGACTGCATAATAAAGTGTTAGCAACACAAAATGTTAATTAATTTCTAATTCTCTATTCTTTTATTTGGATTTCATGAAGGTTGATTGGACTTGATCCATCATTTTACGGAAAATTAATTATTTCAAATACATGCACCACTTTATGCAACCTGCCTGATTTGCATTGAGGAAAATTCAGCAGAAGTAATTGAGGCACAAGCAAATACTGGCACTGACTGAACTCAATTTTCATTCCAAATTTCTGCAAAATCCCAAGACACAACAATATCAGATGCAGGGGGAAAACAAACAAAAGCAATGTGTAAAGGGAACATGAAGAGAGAATATTACAAGAATCAGAGAACAAAGGGATTGCAAAACTATTTTAGTGCCATAGATGAACAGTGAGGGCTTCATTCAGGCAAGGTGGAATAAGATATCATATGGCATCCTGACAATTGATGTCTTCATTTAAATGTAAGAATTTACATTCTAATTAGAAAGAATTTACATCTTAATCAGAGGCAGCTGTATTATCTTGTTACTGTTTTTTTCAAAGGTAATGAACTAAAGTACTGCTGTGCTTTTTCAACCAGAAACTAAATAGACAGCATACAGTGTTATTTTATAGCCTACCTGCTGTAAGCTGTTATTAATATTTTTGAAGACTAAATTCCAACAAAATCTTTGAAAATAAAAGTTGTACTTGACATTGCTCAAACGATATTATAAAGGCTTGTTTAAAATATTTAGCCAATACCCTTTCTAACTTATATTTTTAAGTGCATGTAGTCATAAAGGTATCATTAATATGGCACACTCTCATTTTAGACTTCAAGTAACACAGTATAATTTTGGAAGGAAAAAAGTATTTAGAATTTTTTTACTAAAAAACCAGCTCCACATGTATTTCTCCACATTGTTCACACAATACATAAGGAAAAATCAAATAAAAGATCATTTTTGTGGCACATTTGTAAATACACTTTCAGCTGAGGCCAAACTGAAGTGTTTTAGATGCTAATTTTAAAGGATGAGTCCCACCAAATGATTTTACAGGCATTTTTAGACTTACAAAACCACGGCTTAGTAGTTCAGCTTAGTTACAATTTTTTGGGCTCTTTTACAATTTCAAGAGTTCTGATATCAATATAAAATATACAACTGCTGCTGGGAAACTTTAGGTATGAGTGCAGAAGGAAGCAAAGACATTTTTTTTTTCCTGTGAAGAAATTAGACTCGGGAAGTCTAACCTGGAAATAGCTTGGGAAGTTCCTGGTTCAGATCCCAGCTCTGCAAAAATGAATTCTGGAAAAACTTTGTTTCACCACTGTTTGTCTTTGCCCATTGTTTTAGATCTCTCTCTCAACTCTGTATCTATTCAGAATGGAAATATCATTTTATTGCTACAAACTGTGCAATATTCAGTTGAATTGGTTACATCCTTAAACATAAATACTGATTTAGGATGCATGGCCTTTCATCACACTGCCTCTTCCTTTGAACTCCAGACACATTTTGTGTATTTTCATAGATCTTCTATAGTAAAAATAAACAATAAATTAAAAAAAACCCAACAACTGGGAATCTTCCTAGAAAACTAGATAGAAATTATTGAAAGGAAAATTAGCTCCCTAGCCACCTCATGGGTTAAATTAATTGGCACCAGCCAGAAAGACTCACATCCTGAGATGGACAAACACACTGGCAGAGTTTGAATTCCAGTGTGCAGATGAAATACAAAGCATTCAGCTGGATAAATGGAAAGGACCAGTTTTCAGACAAAGATTTGCCAAGCCCATCACTCTGTGGCAAATGACAGAACAGGCAGACTTGTTGCACATTCTTCACTGAGGCAACTTCTGCTGAGCTGCACAAAACTTCTTTCCAAACACAGCCCTTCCAAAAGTGGATGGAGAATGAGGAGTCAAAGAATGCAGAGGGGGTATTTTTTTGGCTTACTGGTTCAGGCTACGTATCAGCATTTATGACTTCCCTGTGATTACAGATCAAATTCATGTGACACCAGCAGTGTGGAGTAGAAAAGAATACAATTAAGGAAACAAGGACAGTAGAATATAAAGTAGTCATCAGCCTGTGCAATAAGGAAGATGATAAATGCATCTCAAAGATATACTGAAAATTTTAATTTTTCTTGCTCTTTAAAGAATACTGGAATTGTTAAGGTTGGAAAAGACCTCCAAGATCCCTGAACCCAACCATTAACCCAGCACTAAACCACATCACCAGGTGCCACGTGGATGTGTTTCAAGTGTCTCCAGGGCTGCTGATTCAGCTACTCCCTTGGGAAGCCTGCTCCAATGCTTGGTAAGTGTTTTGGTGAAGAAATCTCTCCTAACAGCAAACCTATTTCCCCAGTGCAACTTGAGGCCATTTCCTCTCATCCTGCCACTTGTTACTGGGAGAAGAGACTCAGACCCACCTTCATGTGGTTAAGAGAGAAGAAGAGATCCTGGAAACCCCAAACTTAACTTTTGAAGGCAAACCTGAATAAAAGTTTCACATTGTATATCTTGAGAGTTAAAGTACTCCAGACCTTTTTACCCTCTGGCAGAGTCTTCAGAAAACTACAGCTAAATGAAGCCAAGGGACAAATGTAAAATTTCGACTGGACACCTTTACTGGTTTTTAAAGGAAGTTTCGATTCCTCTTTTTAACTGTAGAGGAAGATAAACCTCTACACAAGACTCTATCAAAACAACCTCTTTCCCCAATATTTTTTAATATTTTCAAGTTATAGTACATAACATAGTGTTAGGAATGGAAAGATATCCAACAAAATTATCAGCGTTATCTTATGGTATTAATTGGAAAACCATTTTCATTTATACAACTCCTATAACTCTATTTTGATTCCAATACCTTGTTCTAAAGTGATTTTTTTGGAAAGCCATCAGCTTCCCCTAAGATCACCTACCTCATATATTGTGTTTTTTTCATTCAATTTCAAATTGTATCATTCCTTCCTAGAAATAATGCTATTTCACATTTAAATATTGAAACTTTGGTAAAGTTGTTTTTACTTTTACTGCATTATAACAATGCTTCACTGATCCTGAAATGCACTCAAACATGCAGTCAGTATAAACATATTTCAACAGTTCATTTTCTGACATGAAGCAGAATATGAAGTCCTTACTGAACTCACTTCTGTTACTTAACAATCTCTTAAAATTTCACCTTACATGTGTTCTGTAATTTCATAATTTATCATTACCAGCCTTTCCTCCTCAGCAGTATTAAACCAAGCAGCTTTTGCCCTGTTTCAAAGTGTCACTATAACAGCAAATTTTTAAAATATAGACTTTTACCACGATATACATAAGTTAACTAATGTTCTGAGCATGCAAGACTGTGCTTTAGAGTAAAATACAGGTTAAAATCCAATAAAGGTATCTAGTGAAATGCTGTTTCAAAGTACCTTACTATTGTGAAGTAATAATGAAATTAAAAATGCACTGAGATTTCCAATATCATTGATATTTTAATTTCATGTTTTCTTGTTTGGGGTGCCTACTGTTACTATTATTGCTCCATTTTTTTCTATTTTAAAGCAAACAAAAGTGACAGTTAAAGAAAAAAAACACGTAAAGTTATTATTCAAGAGTAAAATGCTGAACTTTTCAATTATGTAATTCTGTAGACTACAAAATAGTCCACTAATCTTGCAAATAAACTTTTCTGGAGCAAGATTACAGATCTAGTTCTCAGGCTGTTACTGTAAAAGCAGGATGTATGCAACGTGCAACATTTTGAGCATGGTATTAAATCTGGGATAAATACAGATTTCCATTTAAATGAACTTCCCTACCAGCAGGAGTTCTGTGGTTAATTCTGGGTGCATGGCCAGGGGGAGGAGATGGAGCTGAGAGAGAACCACTGGGACTTTTACCTTTAGGGCCAGGTTTTGTGGAGAGTCTCCCATTTGGTTTTTGGGGTCAGCCATGTGCTGAATGGAGCTGGGATGCAGGAAACCATCACCCCAAGGGCAGCACTGGCTCCTTGGGGCTTTCAGGCTTTCCCTGCCCTGCTCTGACCTTGCACAGCCAGGGTTTTGTGGAGGAAGCATTTCCTGGAGCCCACCTTTGTGCCTGAGGAGTTTCGATGAGGTTCAGCTTGAGAAAGCTCCGAGAGCCATTTCCACACAAGAATTCCCAGCCATTTCTCTGCAGCTCATGCTGAAGGGAAGATGACAGAGTGAACACTCCCTCCCTCTCTCCACGTGTTTTGACTGTTTTTAATCAGAGGCACCGTGAGTTAGAGACAGGCAAATTGTACCTGGAATTCTGCACTGCTCAGGGGAAGAGAGTTGTTTTTCAATTAGCCAAAAACTCAAATGGAAAGTGTTTTGCAGGGATTTTTCAGGGAGTGATTCAGAGTCCAGTCTAATGGACTCTGGTTTGTAAATCCAAATGGAGATCAATTAACCAGGCTTTACTTTGCAGCAGGGATTAGAATATACACACACAACCCTTCAAGCCAATTAATGTCATATTGGACTGAAACACCAGTCCAAGGAACTCAGAACATAAAATGCAAAATATTCATTTATATTACAGCTACCTGGGGAAAAAGGACTAGTAAAACAATTCCTCCATGAATACTGGGAGAGAGATTTCGTGTGAATTTTTTAGATCCACAAACACATTGGGAAATTTAGTTCCTCACTCCTGAATGTTCATGCCACCAACCTTAAATTATGATCACTGAATGTGTTGATTATATATTTGTGTATTTTGGCAGTGATACAGTTTAAGAACAGGTGAGAAGGGGTAAAAACACACAGCAGATGAAACAAGAATGTGGAAAACAGCTGAATGAAGCAGATATTAGTGAAGAAGTGGAAGGAACTGAGAAAAATGGGTTCAATATATGATTAGAGGCATTTTGTTTTACTTATTCCATTATTTCACGTTATTAGATGCATTTGATATTTTCCCACTCTCTCACTAAGTATATATCCACTTAATAATTAACCTACCACTTTTTAAGTTTATCCAGTGTCTCCAACAATTTTTCAATTTATTCCACTTGATAAATTGAGGCTTTTTTCCTACATCTGCTTCTTCCCATTCTGTTTACACTCTTCTAAAAAATTTGCTTTGGTTTTGAATATATTTAAGTGTTCTTTTAGTTCATATGAATGATTTAAACTCATTTTGACACACTATTGAGAACATTTAAATTTGTTGTAACTATACTTTAATTCCTCTCTTCACTACTTGTTAACGCAATAAAACAGTGTTTGACAGAAAATAATATGATTTAAATTACATTTACTGCTGATGTCTTCTGAATAACTACATTGTTAAGGTCCCGCTTACTGTTTAATTACTTGTGCTCATTTCAAGAAATGTCATTGTCCAAAGGGTGGTTTTTCTAATAAAGTGAAGTTTTCAGTGCATCTAATATCCAGATTGTGTCTAAAAGAAACTGCATCAAATAGTTTGAAGTGAAAATCAGACACAAATTTGTTGTTCTCATACAAGGCCAAACTTTTTGAAAAAATGAGATGTATTAAAAAAGTAAAAAAAAAACCCAAAAAACCCGCAAGTGGCCACTTAAATTTTTTAAAGTAAAAATAAAAAAATGTCGATTTTAAAAGCAGTCACACTGAGATTCTACTGTTATGACATGGAAAAAGAGTAACACATTCCTTGCGTCAGCACTCATCATATTCCCTCGGGAACATGGTCAAAACCTCTGGAACAAACACAATGTAAAGGGGAAATATTTCTGTTCTCCACATTGAAGACCAATGGAATCTCACTGAAATAGCAGCAGATTGTCCCTAGCCCAGGCTGGGGACTGAGCTCTCCTAAAAAACACCTTCATGGCAAGAACAGGGCTGCTGCCTTCTGCACCAGGCCCTTAATCTTTCCCTTGGCTGACGCAAGTAGAACCAGGATCAGCTGATTAATTCCTGCTACACCAATTAATTTAATATCTCCCAGGCTTCCTGAAGAACAATTGGTTTTGTCCTCCCTCCTCTCAATTTAGCCTGAGGTCTCTGGGCTTTATTTTGTCCAAAATCACACTGTGGATCTGAGCAATTGCCTGTGTTATTGGCAGATTTATCTCTGCCAAGTCAGACTGAAGAGAGTTCTGCTAAAAGTCCATGTTTTCTGACTCCCCCATGGTGTCAAAGACACAGAGGCAGCTGGGAACAGAGCAGCACGACAGTTGTATCATGAGGGAGGCAAGATTGTCCCAACATCTCGTTCAACACAGGAGCTGCACTCTTCCACGGGAATTTGAAGTCTGGAGGCTTTGAAGATTATGTCACTTCCAGTCTTGGATGTCAGAAGACTGGAGATGGTTTAAGACCTGAGCTAAGAAACTTCCATCCTAACTCCTGCTATGGGTTTAGACATCTAGGAGAGCTCATTCTGGAGGCAGCTGGCTGTAGGAATAGGAGTTGATCCATGTACATTCTGCTCACTCTTGTGCAGTTCTGAGCAGTAAATATGGCACATTGAGCTATGTGGGACCATGCCACATCTTCCTTTCATATATTGGTACAGATACAAATGACCCTTTATCTGGACTCTTTCCTCAATTACATTCAAATGCCCAAGATCAAGTACGCTGGACCACAAGTTCACTGAATTCCTGCAGAATTAGCAAGAAGAGATGTAACTTATTTCTATAAGGTGCTCATGTACATTGGAATTTTAAATTTTCCTAAACATCACGGAACCGTTTCATCCTTCAGTAAATGAACTGTTAGATTAATTCTTGATGGCACTGCTGAATCAGCCCTGGAAAAACACTGAATCACAGCTAGGTTGGGTGCTCAAACACGAATAACACTTTGGAAAGATTATATTTTTAAAAATTGTCTTATATGTTCAAAATTAGGAAAGAAAAACTTCGATTAAAACAGTTTTCAAAACAAACACAACTGGAAAAAAGCTATTTAAAAATCATTATATGCCTCCCTATTAAAATGCTTATTTAAGCTTTCCTCTGGCAGTTACTATTGTCAAAATATACAGCAGTAGTTAATAAGACAAGACTAGACTTACCTATTGGCTTTCATAATAAAACACAAAGATAAAAATGAGGCTTGGTGTAATTTATATGAGAGAAAATGATGTACTAAAAGCAAGACACTAAATCAATTTTAAACACCAAACACAATTTATGTCTGACTTTAAAACTCATCCTCCAAACATTAATCTAGACAAAGGCCAGAAACTGAATGAGGCATAATTTGTGAAACTGATACCTTTCATCATAACCTTTAGCTGAAAAGGTCATTAGATATATTATATCTAAGTGAGCAGCTTATCCCTGCTTCATTACTGATAATTAAGGCAAGTAATATTTTCTTGACAGTAATGTGTCCAGTAAGAGATATCGTCTAGTTTGCATAAACCAGACATTAATTACCAGAGTAGTATCAGAGATAAAAAAAATTAAGTACCTGTGTAACATAATTTCATTATTTTTTCTTCATTTCCTTACAGAATTAGCAGGCTCAGAAACATAATGAGCATATTAAGAAATCCATTTTCAAGCATTTATTAAAATCCTTATTACACATTACACAAATATATTTTTGCACTTACATAAACAGAAGTGAAGGCACCTTGAAATACACACATTATTTAGATACTGTGTCACCTTGCTTTACAGAGCAACACTCAGTGGTGAAGTGCAGTTACCAAATAACAGGTTCATATTTGGACTTCATTTCAAATGTTAAGGCTTTCATGTAGATGCAATCAGAAATGAGTCCAAGACCTCTGACCTGCAACTTCAACTTGTGCAGAGGCTGTTACACCTTATTTGCATAAATGGTGGTTTTGCTGCTCTACAGAAATGGATCAAGCATCCATGTGAGAGTGACAACGTGGTCCCCTAGATCATTATCTGTTCAACGGTTTTCATTCCTCATTAGAAATGACTCTCAGTGTTTTTAAAAGCTATAATGCACAGGAAAGAAAGGAAGGAAGGAAAGGAAGGTAGGAGGGAAGGAAGTGGCGGAAGTGGCGGAAGGAAGTGGCGGAAGGAAGTGGCGGAAGGAAGTGGCGGAAGGAAGTGGCGGAAGGAAGTGGCGGAAGGAAGGAAGGAAGGAAGGAAGGAAGGAAGGAAGGAAGGAAGGGAGGGAGGAAGGAAGGGAGGAAGGGAGGGAGGAAGGGAAGAAGGGAGGAAGGAAGGAAGGGAGGAAGGGAGGAAGGGAGGAAGGATGAATTACCTGTAATGGTTCACTCTCAAGGTACATTATCTACCAAAATTCTCTCCATGAAAACCTAGATAAATGATAACCAGAGGGGTTTTACCCCTTAGTTATAACACAGTCCATAAAAGTGGAACCTTATCCTTTTCTCCTTTGAACTCCTCTCCCCATGCGCATTTGCATTATGGGAGCTTCAAGCGGCACTTCTCACAAAGCATCATTAATTTAGAGCAGAGTCCAAGGGTCCCTTGTTGGACAGGAACTGCTATAACAAAGCCTGCCCCCTGCCATATGGAAAGAACCCATGTGGTGGTCCCAAAAGATCATTCCCTGGGCTTTCTAGAGAAGATACACCCCATGATCAAAGGCAGAAAGAAGATGGATGGGAAGGGATAGGAGAAAGACTCTCCAGCTCTGGATATCATCTGGGATTCCCTGGAACTTGAAGAGACACACGCAGAACCAGCTAGAGGAGAACTTCTCATGCTCTTTGTGTACATCACCCTGAAACACTTAATGCATTAGGTTGACTGACAATGTATTATCACCATGATCATTTGTCAGACACAGACCTTAGTTAATTGAAAGATCTGCTTTGTGATAACTCTCTTATGAGAAATCAGCACAAAAGCTAAATTAAGGCAAAATGGGTGAGTATCTCGAAAAGAGGAAGAAATCTTCCAGCAGTAATTGAAACTATTAGAATTCTATTTTTGAAATTTGTGTTAGGCAAAATGAACATTTTGCATCAGGACACAAAATCATTACTTGAGTTACAGGAAATGTAAGGAAAGTGAGAGTAAGATAATGACCATGACCTGCAGTTGTAATAATGTTCCTTTCCCCTTCCCCAGGGCAAAAACCAAAAAAAAGCAGTGAGATAAAGCTGTGAGAACTTGCTGGGCACTTGGGAGAGTACATGGAGCTGCAAGTCCATAACATAACAGCCACAGCATCATGAGTGCACAGAAAGCCTAAATCTCAGTCTCTGGGAGCCAGTCTCTCATGTGGTTCAGATTCTGGGCACAGCCTAATCAAAGGTTCAACAGAAAAGCAACCAAAGTGATTTTATTTAAAGGGGAAATTCACTTAACCTGGGAAATATTGTTGCTCCGAGCCAAAATAAAGCTATGGATGTGCTCACTGAAATTTGGCTGCATTCATCTGTGCAATCCTGCCAGACTTGCTTGTGACAGCAGCATCCAAAATTGCATTTTTCATGGCAGATGGCCAGAATATTTCTGCCTTTTCTTTCGGATCAATACCTAGTCATGGCCTGGGTACCTGTGGGCTACAGGTAAGGCACAAGCCACAACAGGGAGTGGCCATCTGACAGCAGGAACTGAACCCAAACCCTCACCACTGTTTGCTCTAACTTTAACACCTCAAAGGACTTTAACATCCCAAGGAGCAGAAATCAAACCAGAAGCGACCACAAATGTTAATATGCTATTTTAACATCTCCTGTGATGGCCAATGTCCTCATTCTTTCCAGTTTCTTGGGCAGAACAAGTGACAGCAATCACTGGCACCTGGCAGATATAACAACTGATGTTATTTTTACTCTAAATATCCTGAATTCAGGCCTGAAGAAGTTGCTGATTAGCCTACAGACTCCATCTAAATTAGAACTATTATTCTTTAACATCAGAACAGTGCTGCTGAGTTAGTGACATGTAAAACATTGCTCATTGGTGTCAGTGCTTGTAGGATTATGGCATATGATACTGCAGATGGCTATTTATTTATAAAGTGTAGCACTGTTTCGGTAATGAATTATTCATATGTGGCTTAATATTGACAAAAGTCTCTTGCATGTGTATCCTGAAACATTTGCTGTTTTCAGTGCTATTACAAATAATGACTTCATCCATCTGGTTTTACTCTGCATTTTGGTTAAAAAACGAACTGAGTAAAACATAAAACAATCTTTTTTAGCCCATTCAGAGAATCAGTGTGCTTTAATGGGTAATCACATAAAAATTATTAATATCTCCTATAAATCAGCAAAGGAATTGTTTTCTTAACTGTTATCTCCCATTTTGCAATAGATAAGTTTTCATAGAGAGAATTTCTAATCTTTGACTTTACAAATTCTGGCTATAATTTGATTGTGGGATCTGTATTTTCCTTTTTGATAGAAGAGTGAAACTGAGGTCCAAATTACTTAACTGAAACAAATCAGTCCATTTCTAAACAAAGCTACTTAAATATTCTCAAAACACAGAAAATGACAAAAATTACAAAGTCTAGGTTTTCTGTCCCACTGAATATACACCAAATATACAATATACAGTGAAATGTGTTTTTGTATGAATTCCATTGTGAACATTGATTAACCTCTCCTAAGGAAATTTTATCACTGTCACTGAGATAAAAATGCAAACATAAGTAATTTTCATTTAAAGTCCACAAGAAACTTCTAATTGTAAACTGACTCTGGAAAAGTTCTGAATCTGGTCTGCTTAATGAAACTAATATATTTTCTGTAATTTATACAGATTGTTCATTTTTTATCCTGACGTGATAATGCTTAATGTGATAATTTCCTATCATTCCAGCAGAAAGAGTAAGTCGTTATTTTTAGTAATATTTCATTGTTCCTACTTTTCATCTGCTATTTTTTAATTTGACAGTTACTATGACACTTATTTTTCTCAGAGTGTCAGTAATAGACAAATAAGAAATGTTATGCCAAAAACTTTGAGAACCTCACTGTAGATCAAAGGTGTAAACTTATGCTGACAACTCTTCCTAATAAGTCTTTGCTTTACACAGCTTGCCTCAGTTTAAGAGGCAAAAATCAGCATCTAATGCTTAAAATGCTACCAATGCATCTTCAGCCTCTCAAATCTGAATTCAGAAAGGCCAAAATCCAAATTTAATTTATGAACAAACCAGGGAAAAAGCTCCCAAATCCAGCCACTGTCGGCAGTTACAACACCAAATCTGCAGTTGCATAATCATTTCAGTGTTAATTTGACTGGAAATAGATTGAACTATTCTGCATGACTGTGCAAAGAATGACGAGACAGAAGCAGATTTTGGTTTTGAAAGCATTCTAAGAAAGGCACCTTATTTCCCTCTCCCTATATTCCATTAAAACATTAGGCCTGAGATGTGTTTTGAGCACTTGGGATCAAGGTACAGACTCCTCAAGGATGTTTGGAATGGGTTTCTTCCAAGAGTACGAGCAGGAACGTGTTCTCCTTGTGTCCCACACTTTCCCCTGTGGCAGACATGGAGCAGTGGAGGGACAGCTATGAACCCGACAGCTTTTCAGCAGTTTCAGGGCCATGTACTCAGAAATCCATGCTTTTATTTTAGGTTTTGACAAATGGAAAAACCATGTTTAAAATTCTGACATCAAAACCTGCAATTTCATGCTTCATCTATACAACATCCCTTCAGATGTAAATACACATGAAAGTAAACACCATTTAAAATGTTTCCGCTTAAGTTCAGTGCTAAGCACTTTCTCATATTAATTATCTAGAGAAAAAAAATCCAGGCCAAAAAAAAAATAATTTGCAATTACTCTTTTAAAATGAAGGACTTAGGACCTACGTTCCTTATCTCAGTATTCATTACACACTTTCAGTTTTGTCATCTATCTTTCGCTTCTTACATATTTCCACAAATTTTTTTACAAATAGCAATATTACACTAAAACATCAAAGCAGCTAAACTTCTTAATTTACAGCAGTGACTGATACCAACCTGGACATCCTGACAAGAAGCCTACCTGACCTGTGAAACCGTTTTCATTGGAGCAGCATTCGAAAATGAATTTGGGTAAAGCAAAAAGCAAAATTCTTCCTGAGTAAGACAAAATTTTACTATATCTCAGCATTTTTAGCAGTTTCTAAAACACTGCTCCAAAAAACCAAGAATTGTTGTTAACTGCACTAGCAAGTGTGGCTGATAAATGAATAAACAAAAGATAAATCAAATAAATAAAGTTTGGTTATCTGATTTAGTGAAGATGCACACAAGATGATAAAGGAAGAATTTGTGAATACTATGAATATTTTCCTGTATAAATTTCTCACACAACTGAACTTCAAATTTTGCATTTCAGTAACCGATTACAAAGGTCTAACAAACACCATTTTTACTCATGCCCATATGATCAGAATCTTGTTTTAGGAAAGTCAAAAAAATCTCTTCAATTATAGAAGAAAATTCAAAGAAGAAAAAAATCAAGACATAAGGCAACCCAAATCTCTGGTACTTCTGAGCTCAATATGAAGAATCCAACTTCATACATGGATCTGATCATGGAAGGAGCAAATTTGCTTTATCTCTAGAAAATTATTAAAAATATTGAGTTACTCATGTGACAATTTGTTCCTGGCCTGTTCTTGGAATAGACAGTTCTGAATGGGAGAATTTCTGTTACTTTTGCTGTTTGCTTCCTATACTGCAGATAAGAAAAAAATAGAGAAGGAATCAGCACAGAATTCAACATGGGAATTTCTTGTTCACTTGATGTGTAATTGAAAAATGACAATTTTTAGGAACACAGTCTCCAAACTCAACCAGTTTAGTATGAGCATTAATGCCTAAGCTGCTTTTTTTTTTTTTGAAAAGTTTAAAAAAGTCCACTTGTTTAATGCAAAACCAAGCTTAGTCACCTTCTTTTCTGCAACATTTTGTGAGGCTGTGCAGTAACACTCATGTGGAACAGCTGCACTGACACAATGGGCTGCAGACGTTTTTACTGTCCTAATAATCCACATATTAAAGAGTCCCTAAATACTCATTGATGCGACAGACCATAACAACTCCCTTGGAGCTGCTTCAGTTTATCAGGTCAGTGATCTGCATACTGAGGATTCCCCAGGTACTCATTGACAGGTAGCATCTCATATACACTTGTACTAAAATAATAATTGCTTCAAAGGAACTGTTAAATCCCAGTCGCCAGCACAAATTAATTTAACCACTGAGACAGCACTTTGTTTTTCTACAGATCTGACAAATCTGGATGAATTTACTAGACAAACCAAGACATCTGAGCAGGACAAGCATCCTCACATGTCATGACTATTTGCACTGTCTTAAAAATACCGCCCCCCTTGTCTTCAATGAATTACAATCACTGCCTTTCTGCCAGGCAAGGGTGGCCTAAAAACTGTCCTTGCCACTGGTAGAAAAAAAATGAATAAAAAACCTATTATAGAGTTAATAATCCTAATTGAAGACCTAATATGTTGTTGCCCATGTCCTCACTTTCTTTGCGCCGTGTTTTCTTCTTCCTCACCTCTTTACTACAAATCACTGAACTCCTTATTTTTCCTTTCTCCTTTCTTCCACACCCCAACAAGTGTTTAGCCACATCAGCCCAGATCTCTTTTGTTTCTTACTCTACTGTTACCTCTCATTGAATTTAAAATCTAGTACAGCCTGGAAACCTTTTCACCCAAAAGAACCTGTTGTGATGTACCTGCTCCCACCCACTCCATCATGCAATGACAAATAATTCACACTCTAGACAACCTTCTGCCTGCATCTGAGTTTCAGAAAAAGCTGAGCATGAAACTCAGCAGGCTACCAAAGGCAGTGAATGGCTATATGGAAACTGCCTGCAGTCAGAACACAGCTCCTCTAAAGTCCAGAAGAACAGGCTGATCCGCAGTGTTGAACTAGAATGCCTTGGACACCATGCCCAAAATGAACTTCAGTCTGATAATGCAATCCTCTGCCTTTTGGTACAGGCAGCTGTATGGGATTCTTCAGGGCTCAGCCTGATATTCCTGCTAGCTCTTACATCATTTGCTCCACAGGGCTCTGAAATCACTCACTTCAAGTGTTATTTATAGCCCAATCAAGACACAAATCAAGTGCATTGCTTGTTTATGTCACTTGCTTTTTATGAGTCATTTATGTTATGGCTACCAGGACACATAGATCTGGCTGACGATGGCTGTTGTGTGTTTGGGAAAACATTCTTCATGAAAAACTGTACTTCCAAATCAGATGAGACCTCAATCAAATTTACATTAACAGTCAGGGAAGATGCAGTACTCTTGCACAGAACTCAACAGCTCAAAGCTGAGTGTCAAAACAAGCAACTTAAACAAGAAGTGGAAGCATCAAAAATCCCTCAACAGATCCATGACTTTCATAATACTGGCTGGGATTGATTTAAAGAGATAATATGATAGCTCATAATAATGTAACTCTAGCACTTAAGACACTGCAAGCTCAGATTGTGGCAGTTCATTTCTCAAAAGTCAAATAGCATCATAAAAATGAAGAAGAAAGCAAGATTTCTTCTCATAGAACACTCCTAATAGGTAGCCTTTCTTCTTGGTCTGTGTATTTTGTTTCCATCGCCAAGACTTGAATTATTTCTTTGCAATCTTTTTCTTTATCATCTTGATAAATCCAGACATATTCTAAACATTACTGCAAAGATTTTTTTTCTAGTCCAGTGATTTAGTTAGGAACTCCAATATTGTGATAACACTCCATTTGCAATTACATTTAATTTAATCTCTTTAAATACCTTAAACAGCAGCTCACAGATACCTACCCTCTATCTGTGAAATCTATTTTTTGTTTTCTCTTCTTAGGTTTTGTATGCTTTGCATATGAAAATCCCCAAAATGTCACATTACACCCTTTCAAAAATTCCTCAAGAATTTTGCCTTCTATCAAACCCTCTTCTCTCACAGAACACTTCTTTGCACAGTCTCCCCTGTAGTAGCAAACAGGGTCAAAAGACAATTTGTAGAACTCTCTTCTCCAGCTTTCTCTCCTGACCTTGACTTTATTTCCCTTTCCCCCTTCTCTTTGCAAAAGAAGCAGGAGAAAATGCAAGGTTTTTCCTCTTCCAGTACATCTCAGTTGCACAATAAGTTTTTGATTGCTGCAGAACTTGGCAAAGATGAAGAAGGCAACCATATAAAGGAAAATGATTGAAGGCTCCTGAGGGGCTGCTGGAGGAGGAGGTAGTCTAAGAAAAATGGCATTTTACAAGGTAGGGAGAGAGAGAAACTGGAAGAGTTAGATCAGGAGCAAAGTTTTCTCCAGCTAAGACATCCAAGGTTTGATGACAGACTTAGGAGAACAAATGAACCTGGTTCATCCAACAAAGCAGCAGATGACCCTTCCAAGAGATGAGAAGGAACTTCACTGCAGAGGAAAAAGATGTGTACTTTACCAGTGAGATATACTCATCATCTGTGCCATTATTTGGAGCCTGCCATGGCTGGGATACCAAAAAAACTAAACATTTCTGCAGGAAAGATGGAACAAATGGGGACAGAGATCTGGCAAACAGGTGTTTCTCTTGTGACCTCTGCTCCCCTTTGGCATTTATGGAACACCCCAATCCAGGTCCAGCAGAATGTGGCATTCAGCAGAGCAACACTTCACAGGCAGTGTCCCCACCCAGAGCTCACCTGCTCCACATTAAACAGAAACACACAGTGTATTCCATGTGTGTGCTGTATCTGTGACTGCCTGAACAGCAGAGCTTCACAAATGCCACTAACTGCTTTTACAATGAGTGTCTGAGCACACGGACTGGAACTGGCCTTGCACACCTTGCTGACATTTACAGGACATTGTCCATTGCCTGGCACATTTTGATGGAATGATGACAGAATGGAAAGCCAGTCTTTAACTGCCCGTGCTCCCAGTCTGAAACCCATCCTGGTGAAGGCATGGTCTTATGTCTCCTTTGTCCATCCCTGCCTTAACACATTTGAGAGCACAAACATCAACACTTTGACTGCTCACCCTTGGGTCTAAGCTCTCCTGCACAGTCCAAGCTCAGCATGACAGACACTATCCTGACTGTTCCTTGTCAATCAGCCTTCTGTGTCCTGAGAAGGAGGTGTGCTAATTCAAATGAACAATTGCCACTCGCCAGAACATCAGGCAAAACTTCTGGAACTACGATGAGTCCAACAACAATAATCTTGACTCATTAGGGAATGAATGTATCTCTGAGGACAACTGCAGCAGATGTCCTGTGTATCAAAAGACAGCAAAAATCTTCTTTAAAAATGAGGTCAGAGATGCTTGAATCATCATTCTGGATCTGAACTTGCAAATGAAGCATAAATTCAAGGTGGGCCAACAACCTTCTGTTGTGGACAGGGATTTCTTGTCTCTTGGGTATTTTCTGCCTCCCACTGACAATGGGTTTGTGTTCTTTTGAAGCACTTTTATGAAACCAGGGTGCCTAAACATAACAGGACATGGGCACTGTGTAACAGCAGAAAGACAAAATGAACTAAGTAATGGTGACAGTGTTCATAAGTCATCTGTCTTGCATAATCTGCAGCGAGATCTGATGGTACAACGTGGACCTATCTCTAAAAGAAGTGCTAAAGTAACATAAGATTGAACAATCTAAACAATCCAGAAACAAGAAACTGTTCATAGACTTGTGCTGAAAGGAGGAAAGGCAGTGTGATGAAACACCTGAATCAGTGGTAGTATCAATGAAAGTGGTTGGATTGATATGTTTTTTCTGATCTGTGTGATTGAAGTCAGTTCTTTGAATATTCATGAGGAGCAGGTTTCAGACTGTGCAAAAGCTTTCTTTGTGTCTTTGTCTTCGTGGGCTCAGTGAAGAATCAAAGACATCTAAGTATAAGCCTAGAACTTTTAGTGTTATGTGGAACTTTCACCAGCTGTGTAGCTGAATGAAACAATTCATCAAACAGTAGTAGTTTTCCAACTAGAGATTGCATTTATTTTGGCAAATCAACACTGTTAAGTCACAAGGACTCTCTGTTGCCAAGGAATTCAGAAAATAGTCAGTGGCAGTGCCCACAGCATTTGAAACAGCTTGATTTGAAGTTCTGCTTGTCAGCTGAACTTCCATCCCAGAGGACAGAGATTCCTCCTTTGAATCTCTAGGACATAAGACTGACTATCGGGCTTTCTTTTGTTAATGAGTTCACATTAATAGCCAGCCAAGATTTTGGTTACTAATCAAGTGTTGCAGTAAGGAAGCTAAGGCACTAATCCAGCTGCTGAGGGCATTCCAATATTTGGTGTCTTTGTCTGAATCACAGAATCATTGAAATGGTTTGAGTTGGAAGGCACCTCTGCAGATGATCTAGTGCAGTGTCCAAGAAGAGAAAGATCTTCCTATCACAGTTTTTAAAACAAAGATGAGGAAGGTGGAAAGAGAAGAGGAACTCAGGGTGAATGGCAACATCAGACAAAAAGCAATGATCTCAGCTCTAAGAGACAAACAGCATTCTGTAACAAAGACACGTCCCAGCCACTGCCCATGGGGCCTGATTTAGCACTTTACATTTGGTTGTATTTACTCCATTTTTACAGGGCTCAACACTGTATGGAAAGTACACCCCAACATTAAAACTTCCAGTAAGAATGATGCTAATTAAGTATTTTCCAAGCTCTCTTGATGAAGACATAAGGTCTTTAGTCAATTGAAAGTCTGAATTGACACTTTCTGAACATCTGCCATATCTCAGGAATTGCATTTATGTGTAGTTTATGAAGTGTTTTTCAAAGGATTGTTGATGCATGAAGCTTTATCAACACAATAGAGAGCATTACATATTCTTTTATAAAAATTACTATTTTTTTGAAGTAGAAGTTTAAAAGTCTCCTCTAGTTTCAGTCTCTGAAAGCAGCAATTTAATTTCAAGAGGATTTAAAGTTATGTTTCTGTAATACAAAGGCATTGTAATGATCTCTTATTATTTCTAGAATAACAAATCAGTTACGAACCACCGCACTGTAGATATGGAAATTGATGAGGAAGCCTTCCTTGAAATACAGACCAGGTTTACAAATACCTGCATTTTCACCTTAACATGTAATGGTCAACGGCATTGCACAGCAGTACATTTAGAAATCCTGATGTCAGAACGAGTTGGTGATAAGGGCATAACTGGCTGTGAGAAGACAACTGTAGTAAATTTAAGTGTACAATTGGACGGACAAAATTATTTAAGAATAAGATGTTAAATATTTTTAAAAGATTGTTGGCTCTCTTCAAAATGATATGACATTTTTCATTTACTTTGAACTGCTGATGAATTTGCAGACAACAACTCAAATCCCTCTCCCTTAGTTCCTTTGGCAGTGCAGCGGTAACAGGATGGAATTCCCCTGCCACCTCCAGACCCCTTTAACACTGCTTTGTAGACAATAAAACCAGTGCAAATATTTAAAATGCAACAGCAGAGGCTTGAGAAAGATCTCACTTTGGTATGACAACTGTTCATTCTGATGTGGACGAGAGCTGTTATGCATGAGGAAGGTCATTACGTCAAGTCATAGCCTAAAGCTCTTGATGTCACACAGGAAAGAAAATCTCAAATCCAGAACAAGAATTTAAGAAGTTATTTTTAAAGAAGTCATGGTTGACACCAAAGGGAACAAAAAGAAAGATCTGGAACCATCCAGAAACCAAACAGTTACCCCAAAGGAATGGAAAATGACCAGGCAATATGACACAAACAGCTGTGGGTATGTGGGTGCTCTGCTTGGGCTGCCAGTCTGAGATGGTGACACTGCTTTCTGTCCCCAAGACAGCTGGCTTAGAGAGACCAGCACCTACACAGGGCACTGTGTTGTGCAGAGTGTACAGAAAGACACTCCAAGGAGAGAGAATCAAAATCAATTAAAACAAATAAATGAGCAAATATGGAAAGCAGGACATAAATAATAAATAGATTTAGGACTGCTACTCTTAACAGGTGAGCTGAGCCTGGCTGTGTGGCTGAGTTATTCTTTCCGGCCTTCAGAGCAGCTGGTTACTAGGATTAGTGATTTATATATTCTAAAGGATGCTGGTTCTTCTGGACTTGTTGGCTGGAAATGCTGCAGAAAGCATGATACCCACATTTTTTAGCTTCCTCCCCACAACTAAAATAGATACAAGTACACCACCCAGCTGCCCAACATTTCAAAAAGATTACTCATTCAGCTTGAACTTAATCTGCTGAATGAAGGTACTTTAAAAAAATGTATTTTGGTTTTAAGGAGAAAAGTATGACTTGTGTGAGAAAGAAAATCAGGCTGATAGTCATGCCTTTGAGTGTGGCACTGCCACTCCCCTTTCCAGCAACAGGAATGGGCTGCACTCATTTGAAAGGACATTTGACTGGGAATCTTTGTGCTTCAGCTAAAACACAAAAATACCAGCAAAAACATGCTGTTACACAAACCAGTGAGTAATCAAAACATATCCCAGAGTGCAGTTCTTCAGTGTTTTCTAACTGCATTAGCACAGAATCATAGAATATGCCGAGCTGGAAGGGACCTATTTATCCAGTGTATCTTTTAACTCAATATATGGAAACAGCAGAAGAAAACTACAAAGAAATTACCCAACTAGAAACAGAACTTTATTACTCTAACTATTCAGAAATGCTGCATTTGAAACATTATTTATATCTGATGAAGCATTAGTGATACACATTACTAATGAAAAGCAACACTCTTGACACAGGCTGTTACCTAAAATATTATGAGAAAAGTGAACTCATACAAAAAGGACAATACTTAGCAAAAAGGAATCCTAGAAAGCTTTTTACTCTGAAGATAATTTGAGTAATGTTATCAGAAATAAAAGGTCTGTTTTGTCAGATCATATTTGTACAGACAGGTTTTTAAACCAGTAACTATATACAGTATGAATAAATTTATTATTTGGAAAACCTCTAAAAGATTTCTTATATGACAGATGATTTTATTTTTCATTCTTTCTCAGGTTTTGTATTATCCAAATGCTCCAATCAGGTGTAAGTTTTGGTAATGGTCAACAGAGTAACAAGCACTTTACCTGATGTTTGACCACCACTATTGGTCTATGATTTCTAACAAAGAATAATTTCTGTTTCAAATCCCTCTTGAATTTTTATGTCCTGTGCATCTAATATTGCCCTGGTTCATCTCAAAGGAAGAGCTCCGATGAAACAAAAATCCCAAAATGCTTCACAAAACCAAAATGCTTTGGCTAGGAGAAAGCAGTAGCGACACATCTGCAAATGAAGAAGTCTAGGAGAGGAAAAAAAAATTAAAAAATCTCTGCCTGTACACGCTTTGCAAAAAGTCTCCTGACACAAATAAAAGGATCCTCCCCAACATATGGAGGAGCTGCTCTGCCCTTCCGGGGATGGTCTGTAGCTATGTTCACCTCAGGCACGCCAAGGAGAGGTGAATTGTCAAATGCAATTTCAATCATGGGCCTGGTTTGGTTGAGGCAGATTAGTTGTAGGCAACGATGATAGATAGTTTATCCCAGCCCCAAACTGCCGCTTGGGAAATCTTGCACGCAAACGAACAGAGCCTCAGTCATTATTAGTGTCAAGGAGGTACGCCGAGGCAAAATTTGGTTGGCAGCCAGGCAGGAGGAATCAAGGCGAAAAAGTGACCAATTGCATGTTGAAAATGGAAATTGATAGGCGTGTTGTAGTTTGGGAGGGTTTTAAACGCCAGGGAAAGTCATGCATTATTAATTATTCAGAGATAAATATTTAAAAAGTCTTGCTCTGTGGAGAAATACAATTTTTAAGTCAATGTAAATTACATGTATAGTGTCCTAAATTTTTTTCTTTATCCCAGAAGCTTCACTATGACAGTTTGGAGCATTTCTTATTATATAACTTTAAATAGTCCCATTCGGTAAGTGTATTGCAAATTAAAAAATTATCTACCAAATAAACATTTAAAAAACAAAGAAAAAGAGTATTAGTTTTGTTGAATTATTTGTAAGCAAAGCAAACACTTGTGTCCCCCACAGTGGAGTACAATGCTCGTATTTCTCACCTTTACCTCTTCAAAGGTCCCTAAATATTTAATGAGCTAAACAGTAGAATCCACCTGTGTGAGCAATCACAATCCTTGGTTCTCTAAATAAATAGCAAAAAATTGCTAAAAGAGAATGTCCTCAAGTTTCATTGCCTGAAGTGATACGCTCTGACAAATCTAACAGCTCTTTCTGTGTCATTCCTAATGCACTTGTCACTCAGTATTATCCATCCTCATTAATGACAATGGGAAAGTTTATCTTGGGAACACGTTTTAAATCATCCACTCTTTACAATAGGACCATGAAATCTCTTACAAAACATGAGGCGGGAACTACTCTGACAACAAAACCCCTTCCTGGCAGCTTTACTCTTAATTCCTGTTCAAGGAATAATGTGTTTATCATACAACCATACGGAACAATATATTAGATGAAACTTGAAACAAGAATAGCTGGCTTGATTTTTCAAGATAGAAAGTGGCTTTACAATATTTTTTTTATGCTGGAACGTTAAACTTTGAGGAATGTAATTTTGTACAGAACCATACTTCCTCTTTTGAATAACAAAAATGGTTATAAACCTCTCAGAAAGTAGTTTGAATACTAATCATGTCACATGAACAGTGACACCTCTCGCAATAAAAGTGATCGCTAAGGGATTATTCCTGACTTTGTACAAATTCTGCTTTTTAATAGATATTTTTACCAGAAGTCTAGATTGTATGTATAAAACCACGCCAGTCATGCACAATTTTCACTAGTAAATATTCTGTTTTGATTCTGAAAACTGATATTCCCCCCATGCCAGTGCTATGCACGTGCAACGGACGGATTGCAACTATTTACTTTACTTTGGATGCTCTAATGTAAAAAACTACAATATTCATTGCTTCTTTTTTTTCCTCATCTCATTTGTAAAAATCACCACCAATCCTCCATAAAAGCAGCAGCTAACAGAAGTTACTTTCAAATGCATCTGACCACAGTAAGTGCTGATTTTTTTGGGACCCATTTGTGAAGTAACAGCAGAATTTCAGGATGAAGACTCGAGCAACAAAAAATAACGAAAATAAAAGAAGCTACAATAAAGTGTTCCAGTTATTACAATTTGTGTGAGCATGGAAAACTGTGCTGAATGTGCAGGGTAACACCATCCTCAAGGATGCAAATGCACATCGTGGTGTGGATGAACAAAAATGGAGAAGCAGAATTAGTCGAGACCATGGTACAAACAGAATTTTACTTCAGAGAGGGGAAAAAGTGCTTTTTATATGAAATTTCAGGTAATCCACTGATAAAATCCTTACACTGGAACATTTCTACCTAAAGCCTTACTCTACTTATACAGTAAAAATTCTCCTTTGTAGGTTTAGGAGAGTTTAAGTAACCTGAATATAATTTTCTTGGCTTTTGCAAAGTCAAAATGCCCTTTTCAGATCAATAGAAAATCAACAGAGATGCACTTCCATCTCCAAACTGTCTTTTCCATAGCATGACTGTGGCCTTGAAAGTTTCAAAAGTGGCCCATGTTTTAGTAGGTCAGACAGAATACAAAAAAGCCAGTTTTTCTTTCCTTGTTCCCACAGGTTTTCAAAAACCATAACATAGCAAGCCTGAAATTTTCAGGCCGTTGCTGAAGATTTTAGCAGGCAGTAGTGACTGGTCTTCTTATTTTGCAAAATCTCCCTTTCTTAATAGAAAATTTAGAAATAATGTGGCTTCCCATTTAACTGATGAGAAATGAAATACTTCACCAGTAATCTTATCAAAATGTAAAGGAAATCTAAAAAGAAAAAAACTTCAAATATATTAAAATATATTTATTTTATCACATAGTTATTTAAAAGTAGCTATTTCAATGAGACAAATACAAAAATTAACTTAATACTTGAAAGATCATATTAATTTAAGAAACGCCTCTTAAACAAAATATAAATTCCATTTAATTATAGAGCTCTTCAAAGCACCAGGAATCTCCTTTTAGTTACTGAAATATCTGCACACATTCAATATTTATGCTGTCTTTCTTTCTATCCATTTTTAAACATTGAATTAAACATTTTAAACATAGAATTAAAGGAGTAGCTAAAACTCTGCCAATAAAATGACAGGAAGGCTATTTTTAGTCTAGATGATGTAGACCAAGCATAAACAGCCCATGGCTATGCAACTATTGAGGATCAGGTCTAAACACAAGTACTGGATTTCCTTCTTATTAGCTTTTTTTTTAAACAGCAACAAGGCTTGCAAATTACATGCTGGTTTGTATCTCTTAAAAAATACTCATCTTAAAAGGAGAACCATTTTCCCCTTCATTAAAACAAAACAAAAAAGCTGATATAACTCCTGCCACGCTGTGTTATGGTAGAAAAAAGTTTGTCGAAGTGCATTTGAGGCAGCACAGCAAACCTGTAAGCTGCCCAGAATTTCCATGCCTGACACCAAAAGGTGAGAAGTGTTGATCAGCAGGTTTATGGTGCTGCTTTCAGGGGCTTCAGGTGGCAGAGCTGACACACATCCATCTCCAGAGACTGAAGTGTTTATCAATTAACACATTACTAAATCCCTAATAAACCAATGGGAGAAGAGATGAAACCAATGGAGAACTGCACAGAATAGAGAGGCAGGAAGGAAATGCGCTCAGTTGTAGCATCTGGCACCTCCAGTGGCTGGGGATGTGTTTATTCTGTAAATCACACACTCTACACCCAGGTGGGCACAAGCTGGGGCTACATCTACGAGCAGACTTGCCTTGGTCAGCTCTTGCTCATCCACTCGTGTGTTGGCTCAGAAATAAAAGCAGCTAAGGGGGAATGTCCAAAACTCTCCTGGAACAGCAATCTTTGACTGAGAACTGTCACCGAGCCCAAGTCTGGAGAGTCTGGAGCCAGCCCAGGTGGGGCAGCTCACTGAACAGCTCCTCCCCAAACACAGGACATTTTTTACCCACAAAAGCACCAATACTCAAACATTCAGCAGATATAAAGAGTGGGTGTGTCACAGGGACTTCAGAAAACCCCTCAAGGCTCAGCCACCATGGCCAAACCTTCACGTGTGGGTCACATAAAGCCTGCCTTTGCCAGAAAAAATGAGCGTACAGCGCCTTTGCAAAAATTACTAAAGATCTTAAAACTTTAAATATTGAACAGCCAGGTTATTTTGAGAATAGCAAGGGCTGTTTTGGATGCGAGGTGAAGTGGATTTCTCCTGTGCATCAATGCACACATCCTCCCACTAAAAAGTGGTAAACTGTTGGAGGTTTTTTTTTAGTTTTCTGTTTTTATTTTCCAACAAGGCTCAAGCAGACACAACTACTCAAAGATTACTGGTTTAATATGAGAAAACAGAAGTCCATTTAGCAACCGTTTTGCAAACATGAACTTATGAACATCAGAGTGAATTCTTGAATAATTTTTGCTCTAACAGGTTTCAAACAGGACAAAAGTAGATGAAGGGCCCATAGACTGTATTTTTTAAAGCTAAAACCACAGGTTTTTCAAACCTTAAATACGGCATTTAAAGTGAACTATTTTCAGCAAGTGCTAGCAGCTGTTTGCTCAAAGTCAAGCAGCCTATGACTGGTATAAGTTGGCACCCCAATTCCCTTTTTTAATTTATGTAATTATGGACAAATCAATAAAAAGCTTTAATGATTGTACACTAGACAATTATTGCTTACTTTCTTCAGAAGGAAGGAGGAAGCAGAACTATTAACTGATAATATTATTCATTCTGAAGGGGGCTAATATGGTGACAATCTTAAGCTGGTCAGAAATACCACTTTAACTGCAACAAATAATATTTTCTTTCTAGCAAACAGTTTCACTTGAGATTTCAAAAGCTATTGCTTTTCAACATGTAATGAGAAACTCTAAATTATATTTTCTGTGATACACAGAATCCTTTGAAAACCATGTGAAATTCAACGAAGAAAAATCAAATAGAAAAAAATCAAATCAAAACCATGCAGCTAAAACAACTGTGACAAAGAGAGCAACAAAGATGGCATGACCAAAACCTAACTTTACTAACACCTTGGGCACTGTAGTCCTCAGTCATTTTGCTTATGATAATCTACTTTTTGCACAATTCTCTTGGCCAGATACAGAAAAATAAAATGTACTCTGGAATTTAGTTACAAATAATACCCCATTATTTAGTCAAAGCAAAAAGTAGTATTTGCACAATGATTATAGAGCATTTTTTCTTCAGCTACAGTGTTTTGCAGTGCATGTATATTTTTTCCTTCTGTCTCCTTTTGGCACTTCCATTAAGTCTTTCAGACTAAGAATAATGAGTAGTTTGCTCTCAATAAAAATAATTTAAAAACTCAAGTTCCTGTGTGCTAAAAATTCAATAAAGTGTAATATTTTATGTGAACCAGGAAATTAAATATATGAGAAAAATGGTATGGAACAGTTTCTGCATATGTGAAAATTTTAAAGAAATTAAAAATTTTTGGTTACCTTACAGATTTACATTCATCCAAAAACACTAATATTTTCAAAAGACTGGAAATGTTAACACTTAATCTTGAATTTCCAAAGTTACAATAAAACATTTGAAATTTGTTTCAGTGTGTTACTAGTCATGGCAAATGTTTGGCAGCATTGGTAGGTGTCCCTCCAAAATGCCATTTTAACTCTTTCCAAATATTAGATGGGGCTATATTCCAGTTTCTAAGTCGAGAGAGTACTTTGGATCACTTCCTACGCAAATAATAATTAATAATAAAATCATTAAAATTTAATAATTAAATAATCAATAATTAAAACCATAACAAACAGAGCTGAGACAAGGAGATCCAGATGGACACACATCTTGCACCTGGACATGTAAAATCCTTCTCCTCTCATTCTTTTCCCTAAGAGCCCTGAACTTCAATGCATGTCTAGAAGGTTCAGGTACAATCAGACCTGTGCATGAGAAAATCTGACTTCTTCCCAGCTTTCATATTTATTTTGCTTCCTTTACGGAGATCTAGAAAACCGGAGATGTGTTTTACCACGTAACAGCCCGATTGAATTTGTTATTCTTTGTAAAATGTGAGTGTTATACAACTATAAAATATCCAAATGTCATTAAAACTTGTGACATTTTAAAGAGCGCTTCATGGAAGCGGTGCTCAGTTCCTGCTGAGAACCACTACAAATATGGGGCTTAACTCTTTTTGCTCCTTAAAGACTCACCATCAATATCTTTCTAACTCATGCCCACATCCTACTGGTTCTGTGAATAATTCTAACTTTATCAACCAACATTTTCCCAAAACATGTCCTTAGCCACCTGTCTTCTAACACTTAGAAATTGGGGAACACATCAACCACTTCACTTGTGTGGCAAACACAGGAGAAGCTGACCCAGTTATTTACAGCCTGAACAGGCCAGACCCTTTCCTGCTGCAAGACTGACCCTTAGCACAGACCCTGAGAAGGAGCAGCACACACGAGTGACCTTTCTGTGCATTAATGACTTTGTGGTGCCTGTCCTTCCACTGCAACAACGTGTGGCATAAGTATTTCTAAGCACCATAATTATTTGTTTAAGTAAGTTGAGTGAGTTCTGTTTACTGGCAAGAAACTGCAGATGCACTGGATAACAAGGGTTAAAGTTTTGGAAAATTGAATGGAAGTCTGGCATTACACTGTCACAGAACCCATAAAACAAAACTAATTTTTAGATAAATTTCAGGATATTAAAAATCTTCCCATGAAAACTGAGAGTTAACAATATCTTCCTATACTTGCCTACTGACAAAAAAGTAGTAACCTAATTTACATTAATCAGCAGTACCGAACAAGAAGGTGACATTTTCAAATTAAATTCTTCCACATGTGCACAAGATATTTCAGTTCTGAAATTCCATATACTATATAAAATTGACCACTTGATTTCAGACCAGTGAAGATTCAGAGGGTTTTTCTTTTCAAATAGGAGCCCTCCAAGTATTGTTTCACCTCAAGTTATTATAATTTTAAAATACTCTCCCAAAACTTTAGCTAAACTGTACTGTCATGATTTAAAACACATATATTTATTCAAAATTGTTTGAAAGAATGCAATACATTTTTGACAGGCAGTCTTTTACAATATTGAAATCAAATCCTTGATTTCATCAAACCCTTCATATTCTGTGCCTTATTCCTAGAAGGCTCATGCCAAAATGATTTAGTTTGATTTTCTTTAACAATGGTAGGTTGGCTTGACAGCATCTGACAAAACAATTCAGTGAAGTACACCATACCAGGTAAAGAGAACCTGAACTGGCTACTAGATGAAATAATGCAAAATGGAGCTTGGTATTATGACAGAATTAGTTTTGCAGGAGGACCTTTTTGCAGAATTATTAATTTTAGATTAAGAGAATGCTATGGCATTATAATTACTGTCTTTTGAACTATTTTTAATATCATAGGAAAAATGGACAGGAAAAATCAGTGCCAAAAAAAAAAAAAAGTTTTACCGGAATAAATTTCAGCAGAATTTTACTCCAATGTTTTACCTCTCTCTGTTGGAAAGTTTAGTTTTATATGCAGAGTTCCCTGAACGGGAGCCCCCCAGCTCCAGCTGCACATCCAGGACTTAGAATTTGCCAGGTATGATGCATCTGCTCAAGGCAGGCTGAGGAGAAAGAGGTTTCCCATGCAAGCCTCAGGGGTAGCTGTGTTCTCAAACAAGTGGGGATGAGAAAATTGAAGAAATACAATTTCTGCAACAGTTCAGAAAGGTTCTGCCTTGTCCCTGAACCAGGAACACCTGAGAAGTCTCACCCAGGCTCCAGGCCCTGGGCAGCCAGGCAGTCACAAGTGCTGCCTTGGTAAATACTGAGGAAGGATATAGATCAGTATTGCAACATGCATCAAGCACCATGTAACAAGTATTGCAAGCATATATCAGTTTATTTTCCTTATTTTACTGAATGATTGCTATAGAACAATCACTTTACCTAAATTTATAATAAAGCATTATTTTCCCTTTCGTCAGCTCCCAGGCTCACTGATTCTTTTTATTAACAGTGGCCAAAACCAGTTCATTAATTAGAATGCATTTATTTAGAAATTTGCTCAACTTTAGAGACATCTGAGGAACACAAGATTAGGGTCAGCATTAATGAAGACTGCCTCAAATTCTCTTGGAAGAAGCTAAAAGAAGTGATGCTCTTATTGCCACTTTCTCACTTCAATATAGAGGTTGCTATGGCACGGTTGTGTATTTTAAATGTACGGACATATTTATATATTTAAATATACACATATATTTATATCCCATATGTGCTGGTGTCAGGGTTGAATTGTTCCTCCAGAAGAAACAGCTTAAGCCACTGTTTCTATACCTGCTCCAGATGAATAATTACTCAAGAAATGCCTGCAGGAGCACAGTTCTGGCACTCAGTGACTCTGCCATCTCCTGAACCCCAAACCTTTGCTGGGTGGATACCACATTGAAGATGTTAGCTCTGACTTGGTCTTACCCACCTGTTTTGGTAAATAATCTCTGGCAATGGCCACTTGCACTTCCCTTTTGCAAATAAGAAGTTTACCACAGCGTAGTCTGTCTGAGATAAGCAATGAAAAGAGAGAAACTGAAAGGAAGACAGAAAAAGACAGAAATACAGAGAAATACAGAGAAATACAGAGATGGAGGCTACCTAAGCCATATTTTCTCTTTTAAATGGTCAAAACCACCGCCTTAAAGAGTTTTAAGTCATCTTCCAAATACCAGTGATGGACACATAACCGATAAATATCTGGAGCTGCATTATTTCTTATTTTGGCAATCATTCATTTTCTCACAGTTTTTTACTGCTAGATGAAGACAGGATATTATTTGAACGCCTTCAGAATCCTATGTTTATTTTTAATTCTATATAGGTTTGCTGGTTTTTGGGGTTATGCTTCCTTCCAAAGACATAACCTTTTACCCTGGCAATTCCCATGGGGAAAAGGCAGTATGGAATGCTCCACTGTACCATTCTGCCTCTGCCCTGCACTGAGCAACCAGCCACTCTCCTGCCACAGGACTCCTCTAATTTCTTCCCCTCCTGTTAGGAAACATCTCTCAGAAAAGAATCACCTGAACTTGTACATTAAACTCTGGAAACTTGTTCTTTGCTGTGTGGCAATTCTTTATATCGTATATGGCACTTGGCTTCAAACTGAGCTGGCTTTTAAAGATTTTTATTGTGGGCTGCACAGGTGTTGTAGCCATTAAAAAGAAAATATTGGCTGCTGGGACTTGTGTTTTGATGAAAAAAATGTATTTGCAGAACTATTTGTTAGACAAACAATAATATAAAAACTTGTAGGAAAAAGCTTAGTCTCTATCCTTCTAATAATTGACTGTTACTTGAAGACTTAAGAATTATGCAAAACTAGAGAATTAAAAACAAACAAACAAACAAAACCACCCTCACAAACTTTCCTATTTGCAAGCGTTTCTCTGAATTTATCAGGAGTTTTAACTTTAAATAGATCATTTCAGAGGTCTGTGTTGTCCAGACAATAACAAAGGGAGTTAATCAAATATGAACCTTCTCCAAGTGTCTTGTCAAACCAGGTAATGATGTCCTGCCAGCCAAACTCAGAGGGAACATGTGAAACAAATACAAAAGCAAACAGGCCCTAAGCTGCCCAAGGGAAAGTCAGCAAGATGGCAATTTCAATCATTTGGAATAATACTAAAGCAGCCTTAGGCTTTTCTCAGAATGGAAACATGCCACTGTTACTGCAATATTTGAACAAATCAGACTGCAAAAGAAAGGAACACTTATGTAATCACAGCCATGCAACAGCGCTTTACTCAATGGCAAGGTGGAAAATAATTAAGGGAAAATGTCCTTTTGGCGACTAATTATAAATGTACCCAAACAAGAAAGATAAACAGTGTTTGCAGAGAAATTTGGAGCAGTGAAAAAAATAAACTGAAGCACGGATTCCTTAAGTCTTGACACGGGAGGCTTTGGAACAACAAAGATAAAGTTCTGTCAAATAAAACTATGAACATAATGCTCCCACAAAATTTCTCAAATGCTGCTAAAAGTTACATTCAGAGCTACAAAGAAAGCAAAAAAAGCCCTTCAAGAACAATTCTGCTGAACAGCCGCATTAAGATGAACGGGCTGTCATATCATTTAACTGAGAAATCAAAAAATATTTCAAATATTTGGGGAACTTACCTAATCAGTAAACTTTCAGTATGTGTCTAGTCATGTAGCCATCTTTTAGTCAATCATCAGAAAATCAAAGGCAAATTGGCATGACTCAACCCAAACTTTAATACCGCATGATTGTGTCGTGTAAGCTTGTTTTGTGCGAGGGCTGCTGTGGTTTTAGCAGAGAGATTAACAACCGGACCTAAGCTGGCCTCCAAACCTTGCCCTGCTGATGCCTCAAGCCCTTTGAAGTCTGACCATCATACCTGGCAAAACAACAGTGGGAACTAGGCTGGTGTCAGATCTAATCAAGTTTCCTGCCTCAGCATAGCTAACTATGGGGTACACTAATTGGCCCAATTGCGGATTATACCTTTTGCTACAGATTCAAGACAATAATTTAGTCAAATGATGGTTTTTATCTCCTTCTAATTAAGATTCCAAAGTGGGAAGAAATAGGATTAGACAGGCTAACTTCAAAATTGTGTCCTTTAAAGTGGCATGCACATAAGATAGATCTCTGATAAGACTGCATATAAGAGTATATTGCTAGTAACTAACGTGTGAAGATTTGGGAAAGCTTGAAATAGCTACTGCACCTTTTAGGATAAACACCTAAGTTTTCCTGGAAAGGTTCTGCTTTATAATTTATAAATGGACAATGAGCACTCATAAATATTCATTAAAAAACCACTTTCATCCTGAATTAAAAAAAAAAATCATCTCTTCAGAAAACATTTCAGTCAATCTCATTTTGATGAAGAAGACACAAGGAAAACGGAAACGGTTAAACGAATCTGCAGGCTACAAAGGGGTGGAGTCCCTCCCACAAAACTGTAATCTAATAAAATGGATTTGACATTCAAGGGTTTTCACCTATGAGAGCCAAACTATTAGGAGTTATTTAACTGGTGAGCAATCCAGAGATGAGAAAATCTATGCTGTTGTTTTAAACAGCAAAAAAAGAATGGGCTAGTGATGAGAACCCTTTTTGAAGAAATGTCACAGTAATTCGCAGCTTCTATGTTTCTAACTTTTCTTATGTAATTTGATTTTAAGGTGGCACTTCAAGCAGAGGTTAATATTTTTATCCTAAATTGCATATATAAGTATGCAGAATCTTTCCAAAACTATAAGGTGCCCACATGCATTTTCATTTCGTATTTAAACCACCCACTGAAGAAGTCCTAAACTTAGCTGGACTCTGTATAAAGCACACTGCTGCTTGCAGGGCACACTGTAGTGCTGCTTTTTGCTTCTGCCCCCAGAACCACCACTGACTGACTGCTGACGCATCACATTCTAACTGTAGAAACCAAAAACCCATGTTAGAACACTTTATTCATATCCTTTCTTAATTCAGCTTTCCCTTGCTCCCTTTTTCTTACTGCCCTTATAGTCAGCCTCACTGCAGTCTGCTTTCCCTAACAGTATGAAGGAGAAAAACATATGTATTATAGATTAGTGAAATGTGTACAGGAAGATCACAGTAGGACAGTGATCTAACATCTTCAAAAAGGGATAATTTGTGTCAGTTCAGCTTATGGAAAGCACATCTCTAACAAAACCTGAAGTTATTCAAAAAGGAGCTGCAGCTGAGCAGTGAAGGGAGAAATTATACAAGTGGGTCATGTACGCATGTGTAGGGCAACAGGTTGTTCCAAGAGTTCCACTTCACTCCTGCTTCCAGTGCCCATGGCTAATTCAATTCTTTTTACAGAGCCTCCTGCTAAGGGTTTTCTTCCCTTCCAAATTACATTGCAGATTAGAATCTCAAATTTGTCTGACAGAAAAAGAAATAGTATTCTGAGATAGGATTCAGTGATAAGAAATTCCCCAAATATTCTAATTCATAGCTATAATAATAGAAGTGGCACACTTCTCTACACCTCTGAAAACAGTGAGAACTTTGTATTTTAAAACCAAACACAGACTGCCAAGGGTTTTTTTTCCCTACTCCACCACTCAAAAGCAGTTGTTAAAATGCTTTAATACTTCACAAGGCCTGGTTTCACTAACTCCATTCTCTGGAAAGTGACAAACATTATAAAGGAATTGTCTTGGGGGGAAAAAGCCCTCCTTCATGTATTTGCCTTTAAGTGGCTTCTGAAGAGGATACCTCTAGTTGAGAAACTTCTGGCACTCACACAGAGATGACCTGCATGAAGAACTGGCTGCCTGATTAACTATTAACTACTCTCAATAGGATTAGATAATTAAAGACATTGATGACCATTAATTAGGAGGAGGGCACCTTAATTTGTCACTTGATAGGGCCCTTTCAATGATTTATAGGTTAGGGCTACTTGCAATTGTGAAGGGGAGGGGGCAGTGAAGAGAGAGAACCCTTAAGTTACCTTATCAAGTGGCCAGCTAAAAAGGGCAGAGGGTCAAATAAGGGCCAAAGTGGTCACTTAAGGGTGAAGTCCCAAACACCAAAGCAGTGCCAAGCCACATTGACCAGCATTTGGTGATGGAGTAAAAAATATGCTAATTTATTGGTGGCAATTCTCTCTTTTTATGGTTTCAAGCAGTTAAGACAAGTGGCCTGCTTAAGAGCTTTTCATTTGAAGAGATTAAACAAAATGGTTTGTCAGGGATGCTTGGCTGTTTTATGTCTTTGTTTAAAAAAAAGAAAAAAAAAAATTTGCCCAGACTGTACCGATGACTATCACATCACCCTGAAGGCCATCTTCCATCTCTAAGCATTACTTGGTTAATAAATACATCAGCTCTAATTGCTTAATAGTGCTATGTTCATTTGCTCTTTAGCAAGATTAAAATGAAACACATCTTTTGTATTACTGCCTTCTATCAGGACTGTCTGCATAAAGGTCACAGAAAAAAAGTTTAAATTTAGTAGGAAATTTACTTAAGGACATTAGTGTAAATGATACTGTGTTTAAAATGACATAAAAGAGCGAAAGGTGATTTCAGTAATGCAAAGAAAATGGTTTCTGAATACTGATAAGGACACTTATCCCCCATACCACACACAATTTTAGGCAACATTATACATTAAAATCCCTCTACTGGGGTAATAACATGTAGCTACTTTCCCACCCACTAACACAAGTAAGAGCAAGTCATTAACATTTAATTAAATATGCTCCTGACATCCTTAGAAACATGTCATGCTTTGTTATTGAAGGTTGTGGCCTACTTTCTATGTACATTTTAAACCAAAATAAAGTATTTATAACAGGCCGATTCAGTGCGGCAAACGAGACATTTTTAATTAGGAGGCATATTACAGTATTTTATAAAACCGTTCTGAACAGCAAAACCAGAACGAAAGGCATTTACAATGGCTGATGCATATTTTATGTATTTCACAAAACGAAACATAAGAGATGGGATTAGCTCCACCTTTTGGGTTCTAAATAGCGAAAGGATGTTTCTCTTACCTCGATGGTGAACAGCTTCCTTTTTAATCTAAAAGCAAGGTCCTTCGTGTCTGACACATCACAGATCAAGCTATTAAGCCGAGGAATCTGATGTACATGAACCAAACCTTGTGGAAAGAAAGAGTAAAGGAGGGGGGGAAAAAAATTAAGAAAACGCTGTCATCCAGATGCATAAATTAGAGTCTTACAGCAGAATTCTGTATATTTACACACACTCATCCTCCCCTTTTTAAACTGGAGCTTACTACCAGGAGCAATGAAGCAAATGGTGCGATTATGCTCAAGTAATCAAGCAGAATAAGATAAACAGAAATCCTTGTGCGAGGAAGACTAATTGCACTTTGGTACAGAAGTACAGATGTAAAGAGCGATCGTAATACTTGTCAAAACTACAGCCGGTTTGTGTGTGATTTTCTCTTGTATTTACAGTAAGCAAATATGGCTATCACCTTGCATGCTGCCCACGGCACCACTGACTGATCTTTATTTTATTAAATGCACCAGTAAGCAGCCAGCAAAACAAGGCTTATGGGTTACTGATAACCACTGAAGCTCTAATGAGAACTCCTTCCTTGTGTGCCCTGAAAACGACTTGGAAAAAAAGTTACTGGGGAAATCCCAATTTAGATCAGGCTTTTTAATAAATTTTAACCCCTGTGCCACCCCAGAAGAAAAGCGTTTTCTTCCTGCAGGAGGCTCTATAGCTGTTGAGATGTCTTTAACAGTACTAGGTGCACTGCAAGCTCTGCATTCTGTCAGCTGCAACTCAAGCTGATTTTTTCTGACAAGGACGCTGGATGGTTTTTGTGCAGCCTAATATAGTCCCTGAACAACCTAAGGGTGATTTTCTACATCTGAAACCCAGGAAAATTCTACAGGGCTTCTCAATTACTGGCCTATATTTGCTATTCATAAAGCCAGTGTCTAAATGGAAATACTGAACATTTAGAAAAGGTATCTGACTTCAAAACGGCAGCTGTGAGAAAAACCCCCAAACATTAAACCCCTTATTTAAAATAAGGCAAGTATTTTTTTCAGTTTTGTTTTTTTTTAAAGGAAGTTTCCTAAAATTGAAATACTTTAAAAAGCATAAATTTTATGGACACTAATTACAAAAATTCTCAGTAATATTAGAAATGTGTTTTTAGAGTTTTAAACCTTCTATCCCTGCCTCCCATCCAGTGAATCAGAAGAATTATTTGTTAGCCTTTTGAGTATAAAATCTAATTATTCCATATATGTACAGCAGGTATAACCCAGGGTTGCTTATATACAGTATCCTAGAAATTTTATTTAGGGATCATCTCTATAATTCTTTTATTATTTTGTGGTTTTTCAAACATTTAAATTTGCAGACAGTTTAATAAAATTATTAGGAATGATTAATCAAACAATGCAATAATGTAATCCAACTTCTCCTGAGTAGCGTCAAAATCTTTCACCATCTACAGTAAATAAATACCTTAAAATATGTTCTTAAGCAAAAAGAACCTACAAAGTTAAAACCATTAGAAATACTTATTTTCAGACTGTCAAATTAAGGTTGTGTAAATCTCAAAAGCTATGTATATTGGCACACAATTTTTATTAAATAGCCAGAAATGACTTAGCATATATTTTTACAGAAACCAGGAAATAACTGTTAATACACACATTGTCTTAAAGGATCTCTTCAGTACTGAGAAAAGGAGTATTAAATTGACAGAATTATGTTAGCATAAACAAAGGCCATATCATGATTATACAGTTGGAAAAATAATTAGGCAAATTATTCCAGCTTTTGTTCAAGGTTTCTTTTTCATTCACCTTTTTTCTCAGATAATGAAATGTGCACTACTTTCACAGTCAGAAAGATTTTTTTCTCTGATTTATTAATTACAGTTGCATACACACAGTGGTGTCTCAACACCATCTTTGCCTTTTTTTTTTTTCTATATACTCTATACATTCTGCTAGGGAAAACACTGCCACTGTCATGTGTTTACAGCAGGTTTCAGATAAGCAGTTTACTTTCAGCTAAGGGTTTCCATGGAACTACAGCAGTATCACAATAATAAGAGCTGTAATTTATGCACACTCTGAGCACTGCTCTGGATTAGCTAAAACTGTTACTCACTGCTTTGGCTGTGCATAACTTCTAATAGCATTTTTAAAATTTAAATAGTTCTGCTGCCACAGCTAACAAAAATCTTTGGGAAACAAAAGGCAAGATTAAGCAACATTACACATTTTGAAGATAAAACACTTGAAAGGCTACATGACTTCCGACCAAAATCAGTTTCATATTTTACATGCCACAAACACTCCCATTAATTTCTTTAAATGTGCACGTGCTATAGCTGAAAAACCAGAACATTATTTTTCAGACAAAGTTCGTCTGGCCCATAATTTAGCAGTTTATTCACCTTACTATATAATATATGTTTTCCCGTGTTCTCAATTTAAAACTTGGCAGATCAAAAAGTATTGATTTCATGACAAGTTCAGCTCGCTGGTCAGATGATTGCCAAGCCTCCCCTGCATGTGAATTCCCCAAAGCCTGCCTGTTGAGATGTGCATCTGATTGAGCCGTGCCTCAGTAATGTGGCTTGACAACATGCAAGGAGTTGCCATGTTTCCTTTGCAGCCTTAATGCACTTGGTTGAAAATTTCCCTAACTCCAGGCTGGTTGGGCAAGGGGAAGCATTTAAGAGGTAAATTTCAAAATGAAATCCAACGCTGCTTCAGAGCAGGTACCCCATTGGAGGGGGAGCTGCTAAGTGCCCTAGAAACACTCAGGGCAGACTTTTTGCATTGCTAAAGATGGAACTTACCCTGGTAATCCTTGTACAATGGATTGGTTTCTCTCTCAGAGCCAATAAATGATTCAAGACCGACTACCACATCTGACAAGTTTGTTACACGTTCCATAATTGCTTTGTTCTGTAAGACATGGAAACAAAATACACATCCTATGTGATGAAAAAGGTAATTAATGTCCATAAAGCAAAGTCCTGGTCTTCTCAATGACAAACTGGGGGGGAAAAAATAGGTCATCAATACTTAGAAATTATGTTAGAAGGCTTTTTCTTAAAGAAAAAAAAAAAAGAAAAAAGACTTGAAATATCTGTCTAAAGAAAACACATTTGATGAGGATAAACAATGAAAGGGCTAACTCAGCACTAAATTAACATTTCCCTAAATCTTCATAATATGCATTTGCTCACATCAGCCATGTGTTAACTTTATCTCTCATTGATTTCTCCTAAGAGTCTGGTGCCCAGTTTTTGTCTGGGTTTAGAAAAACTTTGTTTTTAATACACTTAGGCATAGAATGTCTAATATTTTGAGCAAGCAGAATCCACACAATTAATCATTTTGGCTATCAGTCAAACATGGAAAACTCAAGTAATTTCTTAGTATTTTTCCCTCAAAGTCTCTCTCTACACAACATATGGATCTAAAGCTTTAAAGGAAGCAGCATTACCATTTCTCAATATATTTGCGATTTTTAAGTGCTGCCTTACGTATTGTGCTACAATGTACTGTCACATGCCTTAAAAAAGCTGTTTTCCACATGGTTTTCTGTATTTAATTTTATATAGCAGAAAGAGACATTCAAAGGTCACAAAAGAGATGTTCAGAGGGAAGTCAGAAAAAATGTTCTTAAATGCTTTGATGATGTCAGTATTTAATGAGAAAAAAAGAGAACCACAGCTATGGTAAAAATGCAAAATATTTCTTCAAGATAAGAAGTAGTTATCTCAAAGGTATCTGGATAGCTGGTATAATACTTTTGTTCTTGGTGGCTGTAGGTTCAACATTCATCATGTGTATGATGGGTATCAAGACTAATCACCTCCAAATACCCATTCCAATTATAAGGAATTACCTCTGTAGCTCCAGGTTACAGTTCTGTATTTTTTATTAAAGTATTTTGTATATTTTGCACTTCTTTCATAAACTATAAGACTGATGCTTATTCTGAAATGTCAGTTTAAATACTGGCAAACTCTTCCATAATAACAGTTTATCAATGAGGAACAGAGAGACTAAAACATCCCCTGATGTCTTTGAATAGTCCATGCATTGTACTGACATTCAGGTTTATTAAAAATGGTGATCAACATCCCAGCTGCTTTGATGAACCCACATTTCAATAACCATTATTTTCTAGCTGCAGAGAAGCTTACAAAGCAGGCACTAAAGGTGAAAAATCCCTGCTCCTGTCAAAGAATAAACTGAATTCTGTTTCCTGACCACTACATGAAGTTGTGGCCAGTCTGGAAGGGCTCAATCTGCTCAGGTTACCAGGCCTAAATCCACTGATCCCATGGCACCTCTACACCCCCTCCCTTCCCCACCTTCTGGGCCAGATGGCATCATATCCTGGGGAGGGGTCTCTTTTCAAAGCCAACACTTGTGCCCAGGCCAGGAGCATCCATCCCCGTGGAATCAGGGAACTTCATTTTACCTACAAAGTCTAATGATGGATAATGGCAAAGCAGTGTCCTCCTCCAGAAATTTCCTTGCTGAGGAATAACACAAGGGATGGGAGGTAAAAGAACACTGCCCACACACCAATCCCCAGACTTTGCATTGTATTTGCTCCTGAAATAGTAAAGCTGGCTTGCAAATAATTTCCTCTTCTAGGGAGAGACAATATGCTGTATTTTAATGGAATCTTTTGGGCACGTTATTCTACAGGGGCAATCACATAAAGATGGTATAAATATAAATCTGAAGTAGTTGGAGACCTCTATAAATCCACAGACCAGAAATCACCACCTTTTTCCAGTTCCTCAGGAGGCTGCTGGATGCTATTTGTATAAGGAAGAAATACAAAACTTTTATATAAATAAATAAACACTCCTGATTCCTGGAAACAAAGCTAAACTCTTGATACAGAAAAAATATCCTATCATTTGCAGAAACATTTGCTGCCAATTAATGTTTTTGCTTGCCAGTTTTGACAAAAATGTGTTACAAAAGCTGTGGAAAGAAAGGTGCTCACCCATCAGCAACGTTATCCTCATCACTGACAGTCCTGCAAATCATAAGAACAGCACCTTTCCTATTTGGTTTTAATTTTGGAAAGATTCAAGTGAGTGACAGTAGTTCAGTATTTGCCTGATGATACATACTTTAACATGTTGGTTTCAGCTCTTCCTCTGAAAGGGTTTGCTTTCTTAAATGGTCCTCTCTTAGCCCACGTTGATTTTGTTTTTGTTTTTAAAGTGTGTCCAAATATTCCCCTGGCTTAATGCAGTGGATCTCGGGAAATATTTTGCACAGTGAATGGCCACACCAAACAGACATTTGCTAATGTGGCATTGTTGCCATAGATCTGTATCTATCATGTATTTTCTAGTTTGCAGTGTTCAGCGCATTAATGTCCGATGGAAGCTGACGTCAGCACACAGATAGTTGTGATGTATGGCACACTGACATAAACACACAAATCATGTTACCCCATCTGGGCTTGAAAATTTAACTCAGCTCCAGATCTTCCTCCAGCCCCATACAAATCTACCTCCTGCTTCTGGCATAAACTTGGCAGCTCTGGAGGGGAGCCAGGACATGGTTAGGAGGGAAGCCAGGAATGGTGAGATTCAGGGAAAGAGTTTGTTGGCAGCTAGAAGAGGTATTGTTTTAAATTATACTAAAAATGAAAAAAAGCCCCCAAACCCAATCCAGTCTTGGAAAGTTTTCAGTCTTGCTAGATGTACTGCAGTTTTTCTAAATTAGTTAGTTCAGCCAAAATATAATTATTCTAACAACATGTAGCAATCCTGTTGTGCAGGCTGGGCTGGGCATCCATTCTATATCTTACTTTGTGCTTCTGTTTCAGACAGACATTTTCTTTTAAGTGCAAACTTGCAATATTTGGGTTCAACCAAAGTGTACTTTCAAAACATGTCAAGAAAATCCATGTAGCTAGCTGGCTGTGGAAATGGGAACTGTGCACATGTTTAACTAGCTTTGGGGAAGGGCAATTATGGAAAAAGATTGCTTTGTCTTACTAATTTATTTTCAGAAGGCACATACCTTTGAGTAATTATTTTCGCACGTTTAAAAATATTTATTTACAAAAAAAAGGGATTTAAAATGTGCAATGTTCTGTGTTTGAGTATAAAGCATGCTATTCTACCAACAGAAATTCATGCATAGTCTGTATTTTCAAACTTACACACTGAAATTAATATTGTGTGTTTCTACTGGATTGAGTTCTTAATGCACCACAATTTTATCATTACTACTATTAATCAAATCAATCTTGGTTCATCTGGATTCCATATTAGGGAAAAAATCTGTCTTTTCTACTCTGCTCTAATTTCTAGTTCTCCCCTGATTTCCTGTCAAAATTTTTCTAACACCTAGAGAGAGGTCCTCTCGTTTTGGCAGTTTCTAAAAAAATCAAAAACTTCACCAAATGTATGTAATAACAACATTTAAATTCTCAGCCCTTGCACGGCATAAGTGAAGAAAAGGCAGAGAATGGAAATTTTTCTTAGGGCAGCTTCAACTTTTCTACATAGTACATATAAACAATCTCAAAATGAGAAAGGAAAATAAGATGCTCATGTTAAAGATCTACAATGAGATACAATTACCACCTATATAAATACTTGAATTACATGGACTTTTTGTCTGTATTTGCATTTGTATTCTGATCAGTACATTAACATAATTTTAATATTGTCTTATATACTGCATTGAAAATAAGGTATTTTCAGACCAATTCTCTTTTCAAAGAGACATTAGGACTATATTTTGGTAGAAGGTTATATTTAACTTTAGCTTTACATTCTGGTAATGTAATCACATCACTGGTTTTATTTTAAAACATTTAATCAATAATGAATACATTGAATCCTACTTAAGTTTCATCAGCTAAAACACTACTTACAAATATTGTTTGTATTGGGACAACATCCAGTTTAAACATTTTGTATGATAGCAGAGTATTCAAAAAGGAATTCAGATACCCTCCCAATTCCAGGTAAAATTGTACTTGGAGGGAACAATCTGTGTTATTACCAACAGGTGAATCCCGAAATCCTGACATTTCATTTGAAGGAAGGTCTCAATAACAAACACCAAACAAGTTCATGCCAAGTAATATGCATCTTATGAACTTAAAGCAAATTTGATGTGTGAAATTTCAAGAAAAGCTCAAAAATTGGTTGTATTTAAAAAAATAAATATTTTGCATTCTGTCATAAAGCTGAAGTTAGCACCATAATGGAGACAGCCACACTGGACTAAAATGAAACAATGGTTGGACATTCAATAAGCGAAATAATTCTTAATAATTTTGAGAGGTTATCACACAATGATGTGATAATGACTTCACAATCCACAAATATTTACCACTTGTCATTACTACTTAATCTACAAAGGATTTTACATTGGAAATATAAATTATTAAGAAACATGGCTTAAATATTTATGACCATTTGTTAATAATTACTGCTTAAAAATTTGCAGAATTACCCATACATCTTCTTTTGGTAAAAGAAGTTAGGTAATAGACCCTTGCACTAGTTTTATAGAGATATACAGTTTGTACACTTTTTGATTACTCAAAATTCCCCAAAATAAATGCTTAACAAGTGCTCTGCCAAAAAGTGCCATTTGATAATTTGATAAAGACTGCAAGCTATAAAATTCTACACATCTGCAACTCCAAACTGATCAGCACTGTTTTCAATGCTTGCACACAGCAAATCTGCTAACTGAATGGTGAATTTTGGCTCTAAAATAAATGTACACTCAGGCCACTGGAATCTAAGATGACCAACAGTACATAACAAATATTGGCGTGCAGAAATCTGTACCAATCCCACAAGAAAACTGAAGCACAATGCCTTTGCTGGAAGGCAGATACCCCAGAAACAGAGGATTTGCTACAAACTACAGTCCCTTCAGTGATGAGAAATCTACACTTGGGAGTTTCTGACTGATCAGGCATCTTCTTTTACCTTTGAAGAACCTTTCTGACTGTAATAGAACTTCAGTATAATACTCATCTGTATGGCTGAAAGCAGAGAAGCTCTGATTTTGGTTGACTTGTTTACAGGCACAGGAACATTAACTAATTACATGAGCTAATTTAAAGCAGTAAATAATATCTTTGAAAAATTCTATACAAGTTGCAGAAGCAAAGAAAGGACGTGTAGTGAAGACAAGAGCAGGCAATTAGATGCAACATACTTATAAAAATGGGAAGAGAGTAACAAAGCATCTGTTGGTCAATATGTTACACAACATATTAATTTCAGATTTCAGTTGTTCTCTTAAGGTTGCTTTTAATAGCATTTATCCTCAGAGTTGTGTCTGCTGTGGGACCTCTGCAGTATTTTTCCATATTACCATAAAATGTCAGAGGAAGGTGGATGACACTGTACACAATTAATTTTGATAAATTTTCAGGAAGAATAGTAAGCCAGGAAATAAAAACTAGATATCGTACACTAAAAAAAAAACCCAAAAAAACAACCAATCAACAAAACCCCCAAAACCCCCCCAAAAAACCCCAAAACAAACTTAAAAAACAAACTAAAAAAAGCCCCAAAAAATCCAACAAAAAACCTTTGGATGTTCACTGAAGATGGACTTGTGTATTACTTGAGCCTAGAAAGCATCTAAGGCCAGCAAACCCTGGCACCTTACAAAATAAGAAGTGTGTCTATTTTGCTATGGAAGGGAAGACCTAAAGGCCAACAGTGAAATGAGAGATCACTAAACAGAGATAAATTAAGCAAGTGAATAACAGTTGCTGCTGCCGTACAGTAGTTGAAATGAAATGTTCCATCTGTTGATCTCCAAGTGCTCCACAAAAGACAGGCAAGTGCTGCATTCCTCATTTTCAAGTCAGGAATAAGCAGAAAGGTGCCATGTGAGCTGCCCAAAGCCAAAAGTGAGCTGGGATCCCAAGTCAGCCTTTCTTTGCAGCTCTGGCTGCCGCCCCTCTATTTGAAGCTTGGTGTAGGAGGCTGCATCCAAGGTTTTGGGGCATCAGCAAAACCCTTGGTGGTCTCATGAAGATGGTGTGGTAGTGGAAGGCCAGAAAGCTGGGTGCTGAAAATCCTGTAATTATCTGGCTGAAAGAGGTGACAGATGTACAGTGTGTTAAAGGGTGACACTTTTTGAGCTGAATCCTATCCAGTGCTTTTCTCTTCTCTTTCCTTAGCATTTGGTGGCTGAAAGCACAGGCTGCAGGTGACTCTGAATGCGTCTGGGCTGTGGGGCTCTTGCACAAGTCCTGCTGCACTGAGGGGATGAAATGAATCTGATTGAGCCCTTCTCCAGTGAAGGGTGAGTGGCTGGGAAGAAATCAGTACAAGGATGAGCCCAGCACCTCCCCTGAACATTATCTGGTTTTCACTAATGAGACTGTCTCATGATTATAAAAGCATATCTGTAGAAATCTACAGGTTATTACCTGTCTTCAACCATTACAAAAATGAACTGATCATTTGAGCAGATCCTTCTAGAAAACTGAACACAGAAAACGTGCCATGCTACAAGTTGGTCACAGCACAGTGTAAAACAGAGATGAAAAGCAGTCTGAAGAGTGAGTTACATCACAAAAGAGCCACAACAAAACTGCCAAAATTACATATTTGAGGCCAACTGGCTTAACTAAAATCCTATGACTCCACCAGGAATCATTCATTATAAGAAAAAGATTCAGTTCCTTTTGTTGCCATTTTGCCTGAAAAAAAAAAAAAAGTCATTGCACTTTGCTTTCCAATTTAGAAAGGCAATCACTCGCTGCAACTTTAGTTCTTTAAACAGTGAATCACATTTTACTCCCAGGTGACCAAAAAGAACCTGCACTATTATTTCAATTAATAGTACACAAGTACCAAAAGGAACACCTAACGAATGTTGATAATCAAGTGGCAAGATTCTCAACTATAAAATCATTTAAAAAACTAATCCCTTATCCAGTATAAAATTATAGGCTGTCATCAGGAGCAGCCTGGCAAAGCTGGGTCCAGATGGGAAACTGGCTGGGCAATAAGGAGAGGTAGGGTGGAAATGATGGGTAGGCTGGAAACGATGGGAACCCAAGGAAAGACATGACTGCTCCCTCTGCTGGCAAGGCCCTCCCCTGCTTTAATTTTTAACTAATGAGTAGGCATTTCTTTAATTATTTAGGATCTAGCCAATAAATAATGCAGAACACTCCTTCCTCAGTCTGTTGCTGTGTGTTTGCACATTTTTGAACTTATGGTGCCCTATTTCACTAGAATAATTTGCCATAGAATTAAGGCTCAGATGGATGTCTAATGGAGAGTTACTGGTTTTATATTTTAATTCTTCGTAAAATGAAAAGCAAGATTAAGCTATTTAACCTTCAAAATATTGTATTTTACAATGTATACTCATTTCATATTTAATTTACACATTTCATAATATTACGACAAATTGCTTGTCATATCTTACTCTAACAAGAACCCCTTTATGTAGCAGTAAGATACTATAAAATTAAATATTCTGCAATACAAACATACTAAATGACAAATCATACCAAAAATGTACCCTTCTTCCATGAGTAAAATTCATGTCCAATGAATTCATTGACAATGTTTGCATATAAACTTAATTAAAAGATGAAGATAAGCCGTTCATTACTTGATTCGTGATATAAATTAATAGCTGCAGTAAGAACATTTAGAAAAAAATCTGTTCTAAGATTTTGGCCTACAACCAGAAGCTCCCAGAACAGGAGGGATCAGCTTTTTTTGCCCACTGTTCTCATCTGAATCCTGGCTGAAAAGCTACTCCAGCTCCCAGCTTTCCAGAAGGCTCCATCCCAGGAATCCTCGCCTGCCATTTGGTTTGCTGATTTTAATCTCCCAGGACTTTCTTACAGTGGCTCCACTATGCTGAACTGGCACTTGCTCCTAGAAGTGAGTTATTATTAAACTTGTAGGTCAATTGTGGCACTAACAACTCTTTGGAAGCTTTCAGCCACGGTGTACAATTTGCTGGTCTAATTAAATATTAATTCTAAGTGTTACATTCTGTGGCTAAGAGCTTTTATTTTCCATCATCAGTCTGGAAGAGAAAGAGGTTACAAGGCTAATTTAATCTTTTTTTTTTTTTCTTTTTTTTTTTCCCTAGCATTAAAGCTTAACTACACAGGCAAAAAAACATCATTAAAGATGCAGTATTCCTTTTTATTATGATTATTTTCTAATTAATAGAGAATGTCTAAACAAAAAGAGGCAGAATTGGATTCTGAAATTTCAGGATTTTTAAACAACACCAAAAGTTCCCATCAAAAGGTTTCTAAGCACACACTGCATGCAAATTCAATACTCCGTTCTGTGAAAATCACATAAGATAGAAAATACATATACAAAGATATTTAAATGTAAAATAGTTTTACACAAAATTATTGTTCTTTGTTCTGAAACAGAACAGGTAAACCCCATATTTAATGCTAGTCACAGGGCTTTTTTTTTTTCTCAAGAACCTGAACTTCTACTTAAAAAAAAAAAAAAATATATATATATATATATATATATATATAAATACTGCCTTGGAAAAACTATGCTACCTTCCATTTTTAAAAAGAATTACTTGCTTAAAGCAAGAACTACTTTGCCCTGTATTATTTAAAGTCACTCTTCTAATCTTTACTTATCAGTGTCCAAATGGGCTCAATACACGAGCCTCTTCCCTTCTGCTTCCATAACAGTTGTGTCCATGTCTGGACCCTGGGCATTATATTAACTACTTAGTCCAGTAGCCAAAAGATTCCATATGCTTGAACAGATGACTATCTCCATACTGTGATGGGATATTTAACTGTTTAGGTCTAATGCTGTAGTTCAGAGGTTTGGTTCTAAATCTTACCCACTTTTCACAGGCATATTTTCAGTTTATATACTTAAAATGAAAAATAAAATTGTTACGTTGCATGTATTCGTGCATTTCTCCAGTTTAACATATGCATTTGGGAAAGAGATTATTTTCATTAAAGTGAGATGATGAGGATGTGCATATAGTGTCCTCTAAAAAGTAAAATTTATTGAAATGACAAGGCTGTTTTAGGCATGCCAATTTAGCATGCAGTGTAACTGTTCATCATAATGTAGTTGATTTGGTTAACGGGCAACTAATATGTGGGGCAAAAAACATGCTTCAGATGTATATTGTATTTGTTTTTGAAATGGGTAGTGGTTACCAAATCAGAAGTGGTAGTGCTAGGACAGAGCCTGGATAGCAACCAAAACCCGATTCTATGAACTCACAAATAATTCTATTTCTTCTACAGCTTGATTAACAAATGCATTAACAATAAGAGAAATGAAAAAAAAAAATACTGTTTCCCAATTTAAATTTTGAGTAGGATACTTCCCTGAGCTTCCTAATCAATCAGAATTTTAAGGATGCTTTTGTGAATGTCTAAAAACCAAAATACTCCTCTCTTAAAATTATGTGGATAATTCAAAATACCTGCCATAAACTTACGACTCTCAATATTTATTTGCACCATTGTTAAACTCTATTTCCCACATACAACAAAAAGCAACTTGCAACATTAAACAGCAAGTAAAAAAAAAAAACCAAACCAAATATAGAAAAATATTACGACCATTTCTTCTTCATGATTTCTATTTTGCAGTGAAATTTGAAAGCTTCCTTAATGATGATTTAGAAACCACATGACATTGGATCTCAATACAAATCTGCAAGCAGCAGCCACCTCATCAAACACATTTGGGGGTTATCCAGCACTTTACACCAGTGAACTCTCAGAGGCTAGAGCTCTAAGGTAGGCAATCACTCTTAGTTCTTGTCTTAGGAATAAAGATTTCAAACTGTGAGAAATTCGCCAGCTCTAGGAGTTCACATCTTATAATTCTATATTAGCAATGGATTCTAAAGCACTCCATTGCTTGACTTTGAGTTGAGCTGCTAAATCACTCAGTGTGAACACAAAAGCCTTTGGATGTGAAAAGGTTTGTTTCTGAATTTTCCTACACTGAAATGTACAGTAACTCGTGCACTCAGGTGAATTCAAAACAGCAAAACATTAATATTGTAGGGAAATAATCTTTTAACATACTGGATGAAATAATGAAAATACCTTGCTAAACAGAACCTCAGACTCTGAGGACAGGTCCTGTAAGAAGCCTTATTCATACTGACTTTTCATTAGTCAATTAATTTCCCTTGGTACTTGCTGACAAATATGGTTTTTAGTCCTTACCAGTAATACCAGCTTTGAGTTCAAAATAAAGAATGGCTTTAACAAGTGCTATGCTTTTCCAAATGAAAATAACAACCTACTCAAAAAAAACTCCAATGTTTTAAGTGATACAAAACTGGGAGTAGAATTTAAAAAATTGTTTCGTATTTTGAGGAAAAGATGTTCATGGATTAACCAATGATTCTAGCAATTAAGAAAAAAAATACAATGGGAAAATATTTCAAATTTTATTTTAGGGCTTTTCCAGTATAAACCAGTGGCATTAAAGTCCTTTCAGTCACACAATTGCACAATAATTCTTTTTCTAAATTTAGGTATCAAAAGACTATCAACACACAGGAAAGGAATCCTTACTTGCTTTTATAATATTCCTAAAACTTGGAAATTGTAGCAACAAATTAAATATCTCTTCAATCTGCCCTCCCTGATCAATGCTAGATTTTAGAAATGGAAGTAATTTTCCCTTTTCAAATGTACCATATGATTTCTTAGGCACAATGCATTTCCCAGAAGCAGTAGGATGACTTGAAAAATAACCTTCCATCAACTATTTTAATCACACTTGTAAGTAGCTCAATATTTATTACCTGACAGACAGTGTAAGATAAGAGTATGTTCAATCGGTAGAAAATATCAATCAAGTAAAACTTGTCACACATCACCTGAATAAAATTCATATTTGGCTACGTTTTTTTGTGTCATTTTCTTGAATCCCTCTTCCAGAATAATGTATTCCTATTTTTGTGGCTGAGAAAAGAGAATTTGCTTTTTTCTTCATGCACTGTTTGCCCTATAAGTTCCATCAATAAAACCCCAAAAATCTGTGTGCTTTAGAGGACTACAATTTCTTTCAATTACTCTGAAAAAATGCTGCACACAAACAGACTTTTTTTGCAAACTTGTGTCTTTTACCAAAATATAGCCTTACAGAACATCATGAACTGTTCCATCAAGCTGGATTAATGAGCATTATCTTTGGATAAATGCAATTCCAAGTTATTAAATCCAAGACAATGAATTGCTGGAATAATGAAAGAGCCACATTTTCCATCACAGAGGGAAAAACATCACGAACAAAATCACTGTTTAATGCTCTGTAATCACTGAAGAGTCAAACCACACATGAGGATGTAGGAAAAGTGAACAAACAATAATAGCATTACTGTATTATGTTACTGTAATAAGGTAAAGTGAATGTTTAGAAACAGATTAAGGAGGCAGCATGAGAAAAATTACAAACCAGAATACAGCAAACATGAAATAGGGAAGATCATTTTAGTGTTTCACCAGCCAAGAACAGTGATAATATATGAAAAGTAAAGGTAAAATAAACTTCTGAAAAAGAAAGAAATCAGGAAGATTTAACTTGTGAACTCCCTACCACAGTACAACATGCAAAGTATTTGGCAAAATACGCAAAAGAAAACAATTTCAAAATATATATATAGATACATATATATCTATGCATTATTCATATACTTCATATAAAAAACAGAAGTAGTCTGGGTTGAAAAGACATTGTCCCTGTCAAAAATCAGAACTACCAAATGTTTTATTTCTTCTTCAGCGGAGTAACTAGGACTGGAGACTGACAGAAACAAGGTAAGTTACGTCACTATCAAAAATCTGCTTTTTCATGACAAAGCAGATAAAGATGAAACTACTTTTTTGCATAAGTCCTCCAGAAAAAACTTTGACTAATTGTGATTTTGAACTTATATGTCCTTCATGGAAATTACACACGTGAAGAATTTACTTGGAGGCCACCCAATTAATTTAGTTAGGGGCTAAACAACAACCTGGGAAATACAGGAACAATAGTCCAGGGGAAAGAAATGGGGAATTTACTACATCTTCAGAAAAACAGTGTGAATTCTCCATGCCTTCAGTGCACTGACTCGAAGCTTCAACAGAGAAAGCATATGCTAGAACTGACTGATTAAATTAAACACATACACACTTGGAAAAAAAATTTAAAAATCCCTCTCTCTCACTCTGCTGGAAAGAAGATATATTTTCTCTACTTCTTGAATGCAGTGAGAGCCCTGAGCAACAGAACAGTGAGGAGCTGTGCTGTGAGAATGGGAACAGCTGCTGTTATTATAAGCGAGGTCCGTCTGCGGCGCGAGCCGAGCGAGCACATGTTGGGCTGTCCTCTCATCTCGCCAGCCTCACCAATTAAGCAGTGCCAGGGAGGCTGCACACAGCTCCCAGGGGCTCCTGAACAGCCTTCTTGGAGAGGGCAACAACTGCTCAGCAGGGCTCTGGGAACTCGGGGATGTGGGTGAGGAGGAGCCCTCGGCAGCTTTGCTCCTCCTAACGACAGCTCGCTCCGCCGCGCTGCTTAAAGGGGATACGTGAAGTCTCACAATTAAAAAATAAATTAATTAATGTGTTTGTTTAAGACAGCTAAGTGAAGATTCTGAACATAATGTTTCTTTAAAAAAAATAATTAGAATATTCTATCACTTACTGTTAAAATTAAAAATGCAGTTATTTAAAAAATGAGGTATAATTTCAATACTAACTCCCTGGAATTTATAAACAGAAATCAATAATTCACCTCCCAAGTAAGTTTGAAACAAACTTCAGTTTCTTTCTTAGAGACACTTCTGTACTAAAATATGAATGTACCTTTTATTGGCAGGATTTACAATGGAAAGGGTTGTATGTACCAGTTGTGGACAAGCAATTCCAGTGTGTAAGAAGTAGGATGACAGTTTTACATTCACAAATTCTATTTCTTGCATTAAATTTGACTGTCCGCCTTTCTGAAGGCAGACTGCCACCCAATATTTAAAAATAACAAGTAAGGAGATGGAGGTATGTACTGCAAGAGAAATATTCACACACTTCTGACTACAATGGTAAAACTAGAAAATTTACCTTCTTTGTTTTTGAAGCAGTAATTGCATGGTACCTAAATAAATAACATTTGCAGGTATTCAAAGACCTTTAACAAAATGCAATACATGTGACTCATGTACCAGGATTCAACCTATTGATAAATGCACCAACTATGAAAACATTTGTGTAATATGAGGTTTTATCCAGTACTTTTTTTACTATAATCATATCAAATATCTAAAATTATAGGTTCTCTGTTCGTTGTGAATAATAATTTTGCTTTTGTGAGTTACATTACCATTCGAAGAACAGAAGACTATCTACATTTTTCCTTTTGCTAAAAAAGTTTATTTTCAGAAGATACATTCAAATCTTCATATACAATCAGGAACGATGCTGTTAACTGCTTCTGATTTTGCAGTTGGGAAAATGACTCTGATGCCATAACTGGTTTGTTCCTAGACCTAATATAATAAGAAATAGAGAGCAAACCTGTGCCTTTCAAATCCTGGCTTTAAAAACAAGATCAGATATCATCATAACGAGCATGACAGATAAAGACAGTGGGTTGAAAAGCCTTGTTTTGATACTCCACAAAGCATTTTGAAGGCACTGGAAAAGTGCATGGAGATGTTGAAAAAGAGATTGCATTACAGTTTCTGAAATTTTGATAGTTTTTCACAAAAGGAGTAAGACCCACATTTGGCATAACTGTTCCTAAAATAATTTTATACCTAGGTGTTTGTAGATTTTTGCAGCATGACTCTCCCACAAAAGTATAAAGCATAAGATGTAGTCATGTTTTAAGTTTACCCTTTGAACAAAAAGACCTTTAAAAATGTCCACAATTGCATTTATTTTCTCACCATAAGTTTTACACTTTTGCTAAGTGATGTGTCAGCCCTGAAACCCAGCAGAAGCAGCTTTCCTACCTGGATCAGGTGAGCAGGCACTGTGATGATGCAGGCTGACAGGGATTTTCTGAGCAGGCCACGCAGAACATACAGGAATTTTGTGAGGCTATGAGGATCTTCAGGAGTATCACTGCAACAAATGTCATCACCCCACAATACAGAGCCCAGGCTCTGAATTCCTATCCTCAAAACATTCCTTTGTTTTTTCTGTTGCAGAAAAAAAGAAAAAAAAAAGAAGTAATTTGGTATTTTTTAAACGTTAGGAGGAACACAATTTCTAGAAAGCATATCCATAATTGTGTATTTGATGTAATCATAGTAATCTCAGTCAATCTTACAGGAATTGCAAATGGAAAGGCATTTTTTTTTCACTGCTTGGATATCATGGATAAGCAAATACAAATGTAATGAACACATGGAAATACTGAGAACTATTAATTTGTATTTTACCAGCTAAATACAAGCATATTCTGACACAAAATCCAGTAACACTAGGCCTTTTATGTCCTTTCTCTCCTCCACTACTATCTTAAAAATCACGTAAAAGAATATTTTCTCCCAGTTCTAACACAGTCTGCTGGAAGTGCCTGAGAGCAATCAAACACAACGTCTCCCTCTATTTTCACCTTTCCGCTGCGTCACCTTCATAACCTGACTGTTCCAAGTGCTGGCTGCAGCTTCACTTTCTCTGCTCCTTCTGAGTGAACAAGGTCAGTGCTTTAGCTCCCCAGCACATGGGCCTGTCACTGTCTTAGAAGTGCCCAAGTATCATTTATCTTCCTTTTGACTCCTTCCCACTAATGAAGGAAGTTTTTTCCACATCAGCAAATTGTCACTTAAGGACCACACCTTGACCCCAGAGTTCCTGGTCTGCTTTAGATACCTGCTGGGGGCTGGAATCTAAGCTGTCCTGACCTAGAAAATCCCAAAGAGCCCTGTGTGTTACCTACCTAAAGCCTGTTTGCTGCCCTGCAGGAGGCTGGCAGGGGAGCATCAACAGAGGCTAAGATAAAGCTCATTTTCTGAAGGGATAGATTATGAAGTCAAAGTTGTAATTTGTTTATGCAAATGTTATCTCTCATGATGTCAACTCTCATTTCTGCTTATTTGATGAGACCTTTCCTGGTGATCTTTGTTGAGGATTTTACATATGTTTGCTATCAACAAACAAGGGACAACAAACTCCCTTATTGAAAGACTTCTTGCATAAGGTGGTCAAAGAAACATTTCTAGAGCTCAGGGTTCATACTTAAAGACCAGCTTTCTTTAATTACACACACACATATATAAACATATGTAAAAATTTATCAGAAGCTTTGATAAATAAAAGCATGCAGGTACTTTTCACAACTGAAAAGCCTTTTGACAAACTGTAGATACTAATTCCCAACAGCTGGAATAAACAGCAACTCTCAGGCACAGAACACTGCACAGCTGCTCTGGAAGTGCAGAGAAAGAGTTTTGACGAGACAAGAGGCTGCTCTTCCAAATGCTTCCTTACCCATATTCGGCAGAGAGAGCCTGGCTTGTGAGACACACCAGTGCCACATGGCTCTGCATTTATCCAGTTGTGTGTCCTACATGGGGAGCTGATCTGCCAATTCACTTCCAATATCTGGGACAGCAATCTGTGTTCCAGCTCCAGCAGATTCTTTAGTCTCAGGCTTTGCAGGCTTCCAGGCTTTAGTCACAAGTTAACTTTTTACACAATGTAGGAAGATCAGGACAACAGTACAGGAGAGTACAACACAATCTCACTTCTCTGTGCTATTCCCTAGGCTCAGATGTTCAGTTTTAAAAAGAATAGCAAAAGTAGAAGTTTTAGTCTAATATTCTTTAGTTACTTCTGATCAGAGCAGATTCAGGCAGTTCTTGATGTGCATTTAAGCAACAGCAACCCAGACATTTAAGAAAATTATTTGATCCAGATATCATGGCTAATGACCACGTGGAGAAAGTGTTACAGTATTACAAATGTAGCACATAAAACTTATAGCAACTTTTAAATGAGAAAAATATTTTTTCTTATGAGGAGCAAGACAGAGGAAAAAGCTGTTCTGTTGCTGGATAGAGGAAAACAGATGCTTGTTTCACAACATCAAATCATAAGAGTAGTAAAAGATAAAGCTTTAATAAAGATAAAGATAAAAGATAAAATTATAACAGCAGATAGTATCAGATGTATTTATTTTGGCCAATAATAAAACTTCTACCAGCACAATTCTGTCCAGCCCACACAGCCCTGACAGTTTATTCCAGAACTGAAATATAAGAAAAGCCTAAGTCTAATATTCTCCCACAATAAGCCTGCTGTAAAGAATAGGATAACATGTTTTCAGATGTACTACTAGATCTTTTACATTCACACTAGTTTGGAAGTTTGGATTTGTTTTCCAATGTTTTCTTTATTTTTTATGTAATTTTTGTAACAGTGTTTGACGTGACAGCAGAAAATATGATCATGAAGAATTCAAAAACCCAACTCTGAGGCAACAACAAAAAAGTCCTCCTAACAATTAACCTGAAAGCCTCCAAAGTTTACAAAAGAAATGTTAAAGAAATAGTTGCCTATCAAAGCTCTGATGTCAAACATTAAAACCCAAAAATAGTCTGAAACAAGCAGGTACTTTTCTGTAAAACTTAATACCATGATCAATTTATAAGGATTCCCACTTAATGATCAGCAGCAAAGAGTTACTGGGAGGTTTTAGAAAGGATGTAAACCCAATGCCTGTATTTGTAGCTCATAGGTAATTCCAACTCTGATTTTCCAAATAGACCTCGGCAAAGGTGCTCCAGTCAGTGGGAAGAAATAGGTTATTGCTTTGGTCAGCTTAGATCAAACTTTTCTGTGTCCTCACATCTCAAACAGGAATTATTGTCCTAAGGTGCACAAAGCCATGCAGCACAGTAAAAAAAAATATTAACCTACGATGGCCACCTGCAGATGGTTCCACAAAACCAATGCTACCCAACTGTACTAGGTTCTGACCATTTTGTCAAAAGCCTACTAAAGCTCTAATGGTAATTTTCACTAATTTTCCTAATTATGGTGTCAAACCATCTCTCAGCTGGGCTGAATCATTTTCTGCTCACTTTTAGTCACCCCCTTCTTCAAACAAAGGAGTCAATCGAAGTATCATTGGCATTTTGATGTGAAATTGCCAAAAATATCTGAAAGTTTTGCCAGTCAGATAGAGGATTATTTGAGGATGGGGGGCATACATGCACAAACTGCCCAGAAGCTTTTATGATTATGCATGATACACAGGTCCAGAAGAGTACAGGCTGCTCCTTACTTTGCAATCTTCCACCTGCCTACTTAAACAGCACTTCTGAGAGCACAGAAAACAGAAGAGGATATGAAATAGCAGAGAACTGCTCAGAGATTTAGCAAGTAAAAAACCCAAGGTGTGTTCTGAGCCACTGCTTCAATCAAGTCTGAGCATATTTTTAAGAAGTGTGTATTATACAAGGCTTCTAAATGTACAAAATTTGAGTCTACAAAGAAAGATGATGCATAGGGAAAAGTGGAATAATAAAAGAAAGCAATAGAAACCACTCCAGGAAATCATATGCATTACCTCCCTTGAAACAGAAAGAACTACACAGGGCTAATGGCTTTCTAGATCAATAAACTGGCCTGAAAGGACTTCTCTAACTTTTAAAGCTTCACCTTAGAAACTTATACGTATTATTTAGCAAACATAGACTGTTACATTCACCTCAGTTCAAGTTCTGGTTTTGGTTTTTTGACCCTAGTATGACATTTTGAAATGACTGACAAAAAGTAGAGAAAATAACAGCTGGTGGTGTTTAATTTTTCCCTACTTGCAAGCAAAAAAACCCCAAATGCCGGCTCTGAACAACCTTCATTTTCTTTTATAAATATACATATGTACGCAAAGAAAAAAAAGCACTAAGAGGCTGATGTCTTGGGCAGGAAGCTGGGGGCTGGCAGGGTGTTTGTTTCACCCAGGGCTCCGAGGCAGGAGGAGCATCCCCAGCGTGGCACAGGAGGTTGACACACATCCCTGTTGCCATGGCTACCACAGGGAGAGGGGCTGGCAGGGACCAATGGCCTTCTCCAGGCTGGCACTGCCACCCAAGGGAAGGCAAAACCCTCCCAGATATCTCTCAGAGCACAGACATTTACACACAAGAGCTCGGTGCAGGTAATGTCTCTGAACTGCTGTTAGACACAAAAACATCCTTTCCAGCATCATCTCCCCAGCAAAAATGATTCCTAAGATATTGGATTGCTACACAGTCTTGTATTAAATCATTTCAGGCCCTCCAGTGTCTATGCTGCTTGACTTCTACTGCAGGAACATTTCCATTGTACAGCAATAATTACCTTTTGGGTAAGCATCAATATATACAATTTATTACATTATTTCCATCAACTCCAAAGGACTTCCATGTTACTGAACATGACAAAGAATAACTGAACCCTATCAGTTATTCTTTCTCATATATAGCCACAAGCACTGTTCAAATTAGAAAAGGTCTTTCAGCCTATGTTGTTACACTCCAAATGTTTTTGATTTACCCACATTATGCTTTATGAAGAGCACCGAGATTTTTGGAAGGCTGATAAACTGTTTTGATTTGTAAATTGAAAGAGCATTCTCATTTCTTTACTTCTCTTTCAATGCTCACTACATAAAGATACTGCCATTGAATTTATTTTAAAATACACTCCAGTGAAAACAACAATGGAAAAATCTGAAAGTTTAAGGGTAAAGGTTTAACCTCAAGAATCTTGAAGAGATCATTGCTAAAGCAATAATTTGAAAAACAATCATTGTAGGAGAAAATGAGTTTTGCTTAATTACATTATATTTGGTCATCCCTTTATTAGCTAATTGCACAGAAAATGCATTTTTCTAATGCCGTCTAACATTTCTTTCTTGCATGGTCCTGCATATCTGTAACATGTAAAATCTCAAAAGCACTTAAAACATGAACACCACTATTCATTTTTCTTTACTTTTGCAATGCTCAGAAACAATTTGCTCCTTATTAATTTGTCCAAGACCTTGAGGCACCTTTGAAAAGCCAGGAAAGAGTAGTGACAGGATTAAAGAGGAGTGTGAGGGTCCTCAGTACCTGGGGATCAGAGCCATCAAAGCCTCCTTGGGAAATGATCCTCTGAATGGATTGAAGCAGCCTTGCATAACCACTGTTCATATTCCTGTTGGGAAGTAGAAATGTTTTAGTTGCACATTTTAATACTCTCCTATATGCCTCTAACAGCTGTATAAAAAAATAAATATGAACAGGTGCATCTTTCACTGCAAGTGTCATAAAAAAGAAGTATCAGAGAAGGAAAAAAAAACCCAAATTCTTCAAATAAGGTTGACATTATAAGCAGTTGTGATTGCTTCATATTAACTAGTTCAGTGCTCAGACATTTAGTGAAACCTAAAATCTCTAGGGATTAAGATAACTTAATTATGTCAGGCTCACTTACATCGAGAAGATTAATGATTTCATGTATCAACCTAAAGCTGAAACCATTTCAGCCCAGGACTAATCTCCTGTAACACACAAAGATCCACCCAGTTCTTATTCCAAGTATACCTAATCAATGTCCTGGTGAACAGAGTTGACTTCCTATGAAAATTTTCCTACATTTTCACTGCTTTATTTGCACGACAGCAAAACTGTGAGGCAGCATTTATTCAATGTATTGTTTAGAAAATGAAATACTCAGAAAAACAAACAGAACTAAACTGATGGCTAAAAATGGATTTAAGCAGACTTAAAACGAAAGTTCAGCAAATCATCTTGTCAGACATAGAAGCTTTTTACTTTCAAGGAGTAATTTAGGTGTTCACTGTTTTAAAAGAGACATTGTTTTATTTAATTCCATACACCACACTGGCTTGGCTGCCTGGGCCTGATGCAGGTTCCTCACTGCAGATTAAGCCCTTTATCTTTTCTTCAACATTTTCTTCCAGTTTCACTAACACCCATCAAGGGTTGAGGATACAAACCTCTTGCTGTACTTCTTGGGATACCTGACAGGTTATTTTGCAAATTTTGCCTTTAAAAATACATTTGCTCCAGTGATTTATATATGTCTGGTCTGGTAAGAGCCCAAGTTGGAAGGCACCTTGAGAGATCACCAAACCCAAATATTAATGAAACTATTCCCATTACTTTACTAAGAGCCTCGACTGTTATCCAAATGCATTTTACTGATGAGTAAACCCAAATAAGCTTGCTTTCACCCCCTGTCAAAGGAGAGAACTCAACTTTCCTGAGAAGAATGTAAGAATTGCAAAGATCTGTCTTTTGCACCAGTGCTTCAACTCAAAATTCAAAGTTTCCTTTAAGAAAACAGTACCCACCCAACTCCAACCCCCAAATATATTTGAGTTAAAAACATTTACAATCAAAAAAGTCTTGTGGTCCTAATAAAATGAAGTTTTGAAATATATCAATGTCAAGAAACATTAAGAGATGACCTTTCTCTGATATGAACACAAAGGAGGGTTCCAAATTAAACTCTATTTATTTTTGTTTCAGATTTAGTACCCCAGAAAGCTACTGATGAAACTGATCTACCTCAATAATTTAATACCCTTTATGAAATTCAGAGCTGAAAATTGACTGGCAGTACATAATCTCAACATGATATTTCATGCATAAAGTCTCCCTTGCTAGACAAAAAAAAAAAAGGAATCCCTCAATCAGGGAAATTTAACTTGTGAAGTTCATTACTTTCCCAGTATTGGTTGCAAAAGGAATGGTTATTAAATGTTTTACCCACACTGCCTGGCAGCTGTCAGTTTACTGAACTTTAGCCCCCACAGTAGCCAAAATTCTCTCTCTGTGCCTTTACATTATCACAACAGATATTTTTTTACCAGGGAATATACTGCAATCAAAATATCTGCCAATTTCTGATTCATTACTAACTTGTTTTTAATAGTTAGTAGATAAAATAATAAAATAACCAAAGCACTAGCAGGATTAAAGGGTCTCAAAATTAAAACAAACAAATAAAATAGATCTTCAGTTATTCTATCAGCAAGAGATTTGCAGCAAAGAAAGAATTTTAAAAAATAATGTAATATTTGTAGATTTTTTAAAAATGTAAAAACAGGTGCTCTTCTACCTCTTTCTAAAATATTAATGGTTTCCTTCAATTTGACTCATCTTACTTGGTAAATAAGACCATGAAAAGATACTGTAGAAACACATTTTTATTTATAAGAGCAAGTTGCATTACCCTTCTGGCAATGTTAGTCACAATATTTAAGGAAGGAAATGAGATATTTCTTATTTTCCAATTTCTAGTCTTTTTTTTTTTTTTTTTTTTGGTTTTGTTACCAAACATCATTTGAGCCTGATAATGAGTTTAAACAACTCCTTCTTTACTTTTTTTTTTGTTTAGCACTTTAGTAATGGATAGAGTAGGAGCTGGCAAGAAGGTATCCTGGTAACAACAAAGGCTCTGACTTCTCTGCTGATAGTTTCCAAGCAGTTACCAAAGGCTGGGTTATCAAGGGGATGACAAATAGCCTCGTTATGTAAAAGGAGACTCCATTAGGCAAGACAGTCAAACCTGTTTTATCTAAATTTGTTGGTAAATCTAGACTCTAGATAAATTTATTCCTTTTTCAAAAGCACATACATTCTTGAGGTAAAATTTACAAGTATTACTGAAAAACAACTTAATTACTTTGGTCCCTTTGATTATCAGAACTTCTTGCTTGGTAATTACAATGAAGAATGAGACTAGAAGCAGAGATAGAAAAAAAAAAAAAAAGTTGCCTGCAATGCACAGAGTGACCAGAGAGGATATTCCTGCCTTCCTGCTAAATCCCAGCTCCAGGACACCAGAATATCCTGGCAACAACCACTGGAGAGCAGTTGCTGTCAGCCACACACCCCTGTAAACCCAGGCCCAGCATTAGCACCAGGACACAACTGCCCTTCCCCAACATAAAAAGGAGATAAGACAGAGAAAGGTTTATGCCTTCTTTTGGCACCAAACACTCATTTACTACTTCCTTTAGGAGAACTGGCTTCACAATCTGTCTTCAATTAATTTTTATCGTGGGGAAATGAACTTCTGTGCATCTTGAGTGATTATCCAAAGGGAAGCCTGCAGTCTGATTTAGCCAGCAGGCCCCAGAAGTGCAGAAAGGAGAGCAAACATGGCTATTAAATGTTATACCTACCCTGCCTGGCAGGTGCCAGTTTACAGGGTAACATTTTGCCCCTCCCTATGTCAAAAAACTGATATACACATGTGAAAACACAGGAAAGAAAAGGAGGATTGACCCAAACTTTAAGGTGAAAAAAAACCAACATCCAAAATTAATTTTTAATTGCAAAGAAAAGGTTAATTTTAATAGAATCAGCTAAACAATCACCTTTCTTTCCAAGTCCATAAAGAAACCAAGTGCTTGTGTTGATAGGAAGAGAGAGACCTGGGTAAAAATATGTATGATTTCTCAAAAGAGTCAAGAGTTTCTGGCCCCTATAAAGTCCCTACATCTCTGATCCTGCAAAAAAAGCACTGTAATTATCTAAAAAAGCAGTTACTAAGACAGTTCACCCACTGAAGAACAGGTGAAATAAAATGGGTTTCTTAATGTGGTGCTAGAGACTTAGAAGCATGAGGATAATCTGGTCCTTCTTATAAATACATGGTTTTCATATCAAAAAACATAATAACAAAGCATCTTTCTTATTAAAAGATGCAGCATTGTTTTTCCAAGGATTATAGAATATAAGTTCAGTATGGTCACGTTTCTGGCAGGAGAATAAGCTGTGTAAGAAAATGTGGTACATTCTTTTTCTTGTATAATTTCTGCTATAAATGCATAATCTGTTGCTACATGGTGAAAGGAAAATAGAGCAAAGAATTGTTCTTCTTGCTCCCCACCTCTTCCCAAAGAAAATGAGAAGGTGGGGAAAGATATGATCTAAATTTCAAGGAGGAAAAATGAAAACTAAGCTCCTCCAAAACCAGTCATTCTCTAACTGAGAAATAAAGGGAAAAGTAAGGCCGGTCAACAAGGTGAATTCTAGGTGCACCCAAAGTTATGGATTAAGTGCATTCTTTGAGGAATATTAATTACATATAAAAGTAGTAGGTTTCTATCAGGAAAAGAGGAAAAAAAATTCCACCCAAACATGACATCACTTAGGGAATGCTTTGCTCACATCAATATGTACGATAATTTAATCAAAAAAGGAGTAATTAAAAAAACCCAAAACCCTGGGCTTCTAAAATCTTTCTTTACAAGGATGAGGCTGTGACTGCTCATTACCTTCATGTGGGTTGGGTTCACTTCCCATGATGAGGGTCTGAGAGAAGGGGCCCCTCCAATGGCTGTGGTTACAGGACTAGAACAATTTATTTCAGCCTGAGCTCAAACCATGCTGTGCTCTGCAACATCATAATTATTTAGAATGGGACAGGCAGGATAAAATTATGTGGGAACATTTAGAGAAGATGTAAAAGTTATTATTTTCAGCTAATTTATAATATTTTGCAACTTTTGATGCTATAAAGAAGCATCATGTGTCAACAATAACACCATTCACTTATGGAAAAATATATACTAGAGGAAACTATTATTTTCCACTTCTTTCCACAGCCTCAGTATTAGTGACCAAAGCAAAACATTCTTGGATTTTAAAAAAACTTGCAACACACCAAAGCTTCTGGTCTGCATTCCAACACAATTTAAGAGAAAATTTCATTCAGAAATATCTTTACTGACACATATCTTGCAAAGTATACCCTTTAGAAAGTAATGAAGACTTCTGCAAACATCTCATAATACATAGCCTATTAATGCAAATTATTTCAATAATGAATCGTCCCCTTTCTTAAAAATGTTTCCTTATTTTTGAAGGATTTTCTCAGGTTCCACTGTTAATTTTCTATCTCTCTTCTTTCGATAAATTAAATTAAAAGAAAAAAATATTTTTAGAGATTTTTCTGAACTTCAATTAATTTTAAACAATAATGTTTAAAAAATTTCCTTTCAGGCCGTCACTCCATTTTTGAGGAACCATCAGCATGACAGAGTAGAGATTTTTCAATGCTAGACAGGCAATCAGCATTATGCCAACAGGGATTTTTTTGGGTATGGCTCTAACCAGAGCCTGAGAACCATATTCTTCATAAATAACATGTTTTAAGTGGAGAGATTCTAACCAGCCATGGCTGTGCTCCTCCTTCACTGTGACACACACCAGGAGTCCAAGCTCCCAGTAGCACGAAGAGAACAGAAATTTTTACTATTCTATGATATATTGAAGTTAGATTTAAAAGCCTGAAGCATTCAATTGATTTTCCAAACAGCAAAATAATATCCCTTCTCTCCCCCTTTTATAAACTTTTTTTAATGAAATCATGCTAAGAGGACTCTGAGCTTGTTTTCATTCCTTTAGAAAAGAATGCTTTCTTCTGAATTTCATCACAGCATTTGTAAAAAATGCAGTGCAATCTGCTGGGTTTCTGTGAAAGCCTGAACTTATTGAGAGCAGAAATAACTGGTAACATCCAAAAGTAGTACTGGATTTAATACATCATGACTAATGTGAATTAAAGAATCACAAAGACAAGGATGAAAAGGACCTCAGTTGGTCTGAGCTTGTCCATAGAAATTTTCAGTGATGGAGATTTTACAATACTCCAGGCTCGTGTCTGCAAGGCAACTTCTTTGCAAATCATTAGAAAAACATCTCCATATTTCCAGCCTGTATTGCTACCAGTACAATTTACTGCAGCCCATGACTGCAGAAGACAGAGTTACATCCTCTGTGTGTCAGCTTTTAACTCTGCTCCGAATTTTCCAAGAACTTCCATTCTTCTTTTGAAGCTTTACATCAGTGACTGTAATTTTGAAAATTTCTTCCTTCCCACCTTGTCTTAACACTGACCTAGTACAACCTTTTTAAAATAGGGAATCCAAAACCAGCCATGTTTGTGGCCAGAAATTACAATGATCAAAGTCAGAAGACAAATGATCTACTGTAAAGAAAGAGTTGCACACAACTCCACAGTTCCCACAGATTTCTAAGAGTTTGCTATTCCCAGTGTGCTCTTTATTCCTCCCTGTCCATTGTCACATCATTCTTAGACTGCATGACAATGTTTAGAATGGTGGCTGGCTGTTATTTTGGTACCTGCCTTTACCCCCAACACCACAATTCCTTCATTTCTTCAGGAGAGGCCTGAAGGAGCTCCACATTGAGGGTGCAGGGAGAGGAAAATGACAAAAGCCTTCCAAAGTCCAGCTTCATTTGATCCCATCCCTCACCTCATCCCACTGAGCTCTACCAATTTGCCAAGAAAATTACATAAATCCAATCTTTCTGTTAGATTTCAACTGAAAATAAGAACAGAAGTCACAGTAAGAATGATGCACTTTATCAGGCTAGCACACGAGGACAATATCAGCATTAAACAAGGCTTATAAAATCAAATGCATAAAGTGCATTCCTTATACTGCACTGATGAGTTAATTTGATTTTAATGTAAAATGAACAAATATTTGACAGCCAGATAGTTAATGGAATGAAGCCTAGAGTCATGACATTCTCATTAGCTAGAGAAGAAAAAGTGAGTTAAATTGCTCCATAGCAGTAACAACACTTACAACCTGTCAGATATCTCTATGTCCATCCTCTGTTGCTCTGCTAGTAAAAATTAGTAATTATATAGAACATAGAAACAAAGTTGGTTCAAATATTTAATATAGAAAGAAGTTCTCTGCTTTTTTCCTAAAAGCTGAGGTTTTTTTAACATTATCACAAGAATTTGCTTCACAAAGCAGTGACATTTGATCATGTAACACAGAGAGAGACTTGCCTTTTGCTTTGCTACAGCTCTAAGAAAGGTGCTTCATACTGCACTTCTTTCATAAATCTGAGGTTTTATGAGTGCACTGCAATGGAAATCAATCCCAATGAAGCACACCACACTGCCTCCAGGACTCGGTCCTATACCCTGGGATCTAAACAGCTAGGTGTTATATAAATTATATAAATTATACTATTATATAAATTCACAAAGAAATTGCTTTGATTTTCAAGGCCCAGCCTTGATGTTTGACTCGACTTGAAGTGTCTCCAAAAAAGATACAATGGACGTGTGTCTACAGGCTAATGTGAGTCTTTGCTACTGTCACTCAATTTCTCTGGGCCTTCCTTAATTCACCACTGACAGACATAAACATAATAATTTATTCATTCCGAGAAGAATTTGAATAGGAAATGTTTTGCAAGACATAATTAGTGATTGTAATTTTATTCACAGTATATTGTATTTTCCTTAGGTGAAGCTGTAGGACGTTAAGAAGTAAAAGCACATCACGAATGAAGCTGATCTGGCATTCTAAGCCATGCAGGTCAAGGATGGCCTGGCTCCTAAGCCCTAAAAACTGCACCGAGATCTTTTTGAGACTGAAAGCCTCCTGACAAGCACATCTCTGAGCTGCTGGGAGGATTCTCAGCCAGACAGGAATAGCTCTCCTCAGTCCCCACACTGAGCTGCCAGTGGGGCTGGGCTCAACGTGCAGCTGTGTCCTGGGACTTGTCACTGCCCATGTGCCCCTCCCTCAGCCAGGAGCAGAGCTCTAAGCTGTCTCTGTGCCACTCCAGGCGTGTGGCACTGAGAGGGACCCATGGCCAAACTTTTCCTGATCCCCCCCCCCTCCATCATCACAATGTTTTTCACAGCAAGTGTAGGCATGAAAATACCCTTTCCTGCCAATATGCAGGCAAAATCTAAACCATGGCATCAAAACTTACCATGTTTTCATTTTAGGCTCGAAAGGCAGTTCTTCATGGAGGTAAAAACTGTGCCATTTCACGGACTGACAAAGTTCTGGAGGGATTTTTTTGGAAACGTCATAATAATGGCCAAACTTTGTATGTGTGGTTGGGCTGGTCTGTGGAAACAACAATACTGATTACAATCTTCAAGCATTACCTGTCAAAAGGAAGTAATTAACTAGCAGTACATTTCAAACCTCTGTTTTTACCCCATTCAGCCTAAATAAAAGCTTCAAATAGAAAAACATTATAATAATTACTATGAAGTTTTTGTTATACTTAAATGTGAATTTTTCACAAGGAGTTCAATCCTTACTATTCCAAGCTGCAGCACCAAAGTACAGTCAAATACTTAAAAGAATGCATTTTTGCACATGTTCTAGACAGATGACCACAAACTTGCAAAGGCCAGATCTAAGAAAATGTGCAGAACATCATGTGTTCCACCTCTTTGATTTCTCTGGCTCTGAGAATTACATGGTTCTACAGAAATATTTTCTGCTGACTTAGAAAATATTTCCCTTTATTTATGATCAGTGCAAAAACCAACCCATTGCATCTTCATTTAACTGATTTTAATAGAAAAATAGGAAATAGTTAAAAACTATTTTTAATTTCTTGAAAATTGAATAAACAGTAGGTTGAGCATCACACACAATAACTTTAATTCGCCATAATGAAGACAGACTTTCCTCAGATCTTAATTTTGATATATAAAACATCATAAACCAAATTTCATATATACCTGGGCAGGAATTACACGTTTTAGATGTGTTGTGATAGCAAATAGAGGAAATAAATTCATGTATTTGTTCCGCATTAATTGAATTCAGAATACAACCTGCAACATTATTTAAATTATACATGTAAAGTTAACGCCCCTAGATTGTTATAACATGTAGTATTCAAGTAGATAGTATCTTACCAAAAATTATTAAACATTAAGATTAATTAGAAGGGTTTGATTTAGGGTAAACATTTTGAAATTGATTGACAAATAGTTGTTAGGCCCAGTCAGTTATCAGAGAATATCAGCAGTAAAAAAAAAATGGCAAGTTTTTACTAGAATAACCAATGAAGCCCAAACTTTTCATTAAAACAAATCATTAGTTTTTAATTTTAAAAATCCTATGGAATTGTCTATATCAAGTCATAAAAGGCAAATCAGTTTTACTGAAAATAAAAAGGGGACAGAAACCCACATTCTCTAAGTCAGTGTACCAATTTATTTATTGGTATCTGATTTTTAAAGCAGGCAGTCCAATAAAACATAACATTCTACCAAAATTTAAATATTTTTATTGTAAAATGTAACTTTATTCGAAACAAGGATTCTGAAAGCAATTTAAACAGGGGCTGTTCTTTGGCCTATAATCTATTCTTTATCCGGATTACAGATCAGAATGTTTTTACTGCAATCTCTGCCAGAGCTCATCTTTTTATTGTGTACTTCCAAACCTCCTTAATGTTTTAGAAAGGCCTTGACTAACTGAACTTTGATCTGATGTCTTCATTGAGGAAAGCTCCAGGTCGCCCATTTCAGATGCAAATCCTCACTGAGGCCCAATGGAGTTTAGTAAAGACAGCAAAAAAAGAAGAAACAAGAAGTTTCCAGGATCCTCTTTGAGAATCCCGGGGCACATTGGTGTCCTTAATCCACCCTGCTGCACGGATTAAGGTAGGTGATAACCTCTCCAGGCTCCAAAGAATGAGCACGGCGCCCACAAACTGGGTGGAGCCTGGGATTTGGCCCTAATAAACCCCCATAAAAGCAATAAAAGCTGGGTTTGAGGCACAGGGCCCTGAATGGCTCTGGCATCCCGCATTCCCAAGCCTGGCGGGACGCTCGCGGGGAGCCTACCTGAATCCAGTAAGCTTCAATAAGCTGCCTGAGCAGAATTTCCATGCACACACTCACCACCCCTCTGCAGTTTGATGCATTTCTCACACGGAGGCTCAGGCCAGCTCTGTCCTGGATCCTTGTTTTGCACAAGGAGAAATGCACCAAATTGTCAGCGAGCAGAGCACGCTTTCGCGCTACCGTCTGCTGCTAATGTTTCTAATTGCAACACTAATGTGCTAGAAATCTCAGATTTAGGGTGAATCAAGGCAGAAAATTGATTTCATGCTGTGACAGTTTATACATTGCCCCGAGAACATAAGCAGTTCATTCAAAAAAAAAAAAAAAAAGGAAAGAAAAAAAGAAAAATCCACATTGGCTTGCATTGCAAAACAGGCTCTCCATGTACTCAAAAGTTTAAATGAAATTCACCACTGATACAGATGGAAGTAACAAACTGGCAAAGGCACATCAGGCATAACAAGGCCTTCCACTCTGAAAGATTTCTTATAAATCTTTTTTTTTTTCTGATGCAAGGTATGTGCAATATGTAGAGAGAAACTGACAGCTCTGAAGAGCACTAATGTAAATACCATGTATAAGAACAAAAATGAGGTACCTGCCTTGGTCTGCATGGGGTCTAATGGATGGAAAGGGAATGACTAATCAAAATCTGTTATTACTCAGAAACAGACACCAAATTAAGCATAAAAAACCCCCACAAAGACAGCTTTTACTCAGCATTCTGGCTCTGTGTTTAGCCAGATAATGAGAAGTTTCTGCTATCATGTTTAGAGTTCTAGCTAAAAGCAAAGCTAATTTTTCTCTTTCACATTTGAAATTATTTGACAGTAGTTTTTGAAAATGCACTGGTATATTCGTTCAATCAGTTTGAAAAATACACTTTGAGATTTTATTCAACATTGGTTTTTACCAGCAAAGGAAAATTTAAAGAATGAATCACAACCAAAGTTGTTAATTAAATTATTGAACTAAATGTATTGTTATGGGTAGCAAGGCACTATCAGATTTTCCCCAATGGAGTATATTCACCAATCTAAATAATATAGCACGGAACCAAAATTTTGACAACTGCATTACAAAATATTGAAAAATATCCATTTCAAACCAATTTTTCACCAATTAAAATGTTCTGAGGAATTTTGGGTATGGATAGTTTTGTGTGTTTTCTATTTGTGTGTATTAATTTTTGAATAAATTTAACATACACATAAAAATAATGTGCCTCAACTACTGAGAATGAAAAACATCCAATTTAAAAAGCAACAATAGTAAGAGAAACTCTCCCAAAAACACTGACCATATTGTTCTACTTTGCATAATCAATTTACAATAATCAAGGGCATGTACATCATGCATTTTCAAGAAATATTTCATTAGTGGAAGAAGTGTTTACTGCTATGAAGTAAATAAGATGAGTTCACATCCAAAGGAATTTTTAAATAATTTTCCTACTTTGTTAGAATATCAGAACACAATTCGTTGACAACATGCAATTGTTTTCGTATCAATGTTCAAGGAACTCTGGTAGATCTTAAAACAGACATTATTTTGGGGATGGTTCAGAGTGGCACAGCAAGCTCCACTATAATAAAATTGATGAGATTATATGATTACCCTGGAGGCTGTTGGATTTGGCATGTCACCATATATAAGTCTTTTCTGACACAACTGTATAGCCATGTCTTTGCAATTTCACAGAAAACCAAACATGCCAAGCCTTGTAAGATCATTTTGTCACATTCCAATTATGTTTTTAAGAACACAACTGAACTTACTAGGCAGGTATGACTACATCTAAACCAGAATTCATAAATGTAGGCTAAAATGTACGGACAAAACTGGGATTTTATTCTGGATAGCCAGAAATGCTGCAATTTTGTTAAAGATTGATTGTGCCACTGGATTAAATAAGAAAATCACCAGCTGTGGGAGATTGATTATTCACAAAACACTAACAACTGTAAACTCTGAAAGACTGACCACTGAGCTTGTTTCTTACATTGTCCCTGCACAGTGATTAGTTCCCAGTGACAGTGAAGCTGATAGAATCTCAAGTGCTTGCTTTAGCTGTCATGCACATGGATAAGCAGGTCAACAGCTTGCTTTAACACAGTACTTTTACTGCAGACATCTAGTAAGTCGTGGTGATTAAACCTGCTTAAGTAATTTGTGTACAATTAAATTTGGGCCAAGTTTGTAAGCCAGTACATTTCCAAACTTTCATAAAAAGCTGTCTCAATTTAATAATGGTCATTGAAAAATCCCATGGAGCTTAAGTGTTTTTTATTTTAAAGCTACTATTGTCTGTACTGGGTTTTAGAGTTCTCACAAACTCCCAAATTCCCTTTCTTTTTGTATCACTAGTAATTAAAACATACAGTGGTGTGTGATGATTTCCCCTCAAGAAGCAATCCTGTAACACTGCCCACTGGCAGTTCTGTTGCCTAGATTCTACTGAAAAGCATTTGCTTTTCAAATTCACTTTGAGTGCAGGAGGGAAGAAGCAGGAAATAGCCATTACCTCCATTTTTGGTAAATGCTGGTAGCGCCAGGCTATTTTCATAGAATCCTGCGCATCCTCAGATTTAACAGCTGCTGCTTCATCTCCCAATTCCTTCCTGTAGGTATCATCAAGCAAAGGGGCTGGAAGTTCCTACAGGTAGAGAGCAAAACAATGTCAGCTATCTACAGCAGAAATGGCAGTTCAGATTTTTATCCACACCCCCCTCCAGCTAGATAACACAGCAATCTGAATATCATGGACAGCTGTAAAATCTGTAACAAAGCCTGATTAAAACAACTCTTCTGAAAGACTGGCTGCTAATACAGAGCAGGAAACTCCCCATGTAATTATTATTGGAAAAATGAGTTACAGAAGCAAGATTGCAGAATGGAAATACTACATTTTATACTCTACTTCATCTTGAGTAGGATTCATATTCCTTTTTTTTTAATCTTTCTTCAAAGGTTGATCTCCTACACTACTCCATTTCCGAGAGCGGGTAAGTTGCCTACATAGCAAATTTAAGCCTATTTTAACATAAGATCTTTGTTAGCTCCTGTAAACCTTTCAAAAGTATCCAACAGACCACAGCTGAAACCCACTATAACAGGATGGTTTGAATTTTCTCTCCTGCTAACCATTAGGCATGATATCTACTCATGTGGATATCTCTTGAACACAAACACAGGAAAGGAAGGGACAACTGTTTAATCCTGGATAATTTTTTTTAATTATTTTTCCAACGTACACTTTCTGCCTTTGTTGCATTGCTGAAAAAGCAAAGAGCATGGGATGAATTCAGAATTTATACCCAGAGTTTCTTCACCAACTAGGAAAATAAAGTGCAATGAAGTTTTCTGAGCCAACTTTATCACCCCAACCCTGTAAGATGAAGGGCACAGTATCTCTGTCTGCTTAAAACAGAACAAGACTTAGGTCAAAACTATGTTTTCATTGAGCAAAGACTCTTGAGGAAGAACTGTGATATGCCTCAAGGGTTAAACCTCCATAGAACTAACTTGTCTCTGTGTGGAGACACAAAACCCAAATTTGAAAACTTTAGAAGAACCTCCACTGAAGGATGGGAACACTGCACACAGACAGAGCTTATGCTGACCATAAACACCCATGACATTCATGGCTTTGTGTGGGTAGACACAGAAAGGAGACAGTGAACATTTAAATGCATCCATTTTGGGTTTGGTATTACATTTACTTATTATTAAAGAACTCAGGAGAGAAAAGCTGTTTATAGTTCTATACATAACCTTAAAAACAACACGTGCTACTTTACTTTTTTTGCATAAATTAACACAGTATCTCCAATTATTGAAAAAAAGAGAGATTTCAGACATTTTTCAGGGGTTGGTCACTACTCTTTCTGAGATACCAGGCAATGGAAGTTATGAAAACTTTAATAAATAAACTTCTAATTTCAATGAAGTTGCAGAAATAGAACAACTGTATTTTAACAGCTCAGCAAAAGACACAAAGCAGACCTTTGAGCAAGTTATTTTATTTCTTTTCCTTTTACAAATGAACTGCAAAAGCCTGGTAATGACTATTCATGAGAATGATTATGTACAGAGCTATATTTTCAGATTTCTTGTGGCTTGTTTAAAAAATACACTTCCATACAACAAACTTATTACTATGGTAGTAAAAACCAAGCTTTATGGGTAGGAAAGCTACATGAAAATGAAAATTTTGACTTAGTATTTACAGTTACCATTAAATTTACACATTTCTAACAGGCATTTCAGTTAAAAAAAATATATCGCTTTTAGTCAGAGTTCCATTACATCTACCCAGCAAGAAAGCAGGCAAGATTTCAAACCACAGATTTCTGACAGGTAGTACAAAATGAAAACAGAGCACTGTACTGAAAGGTTATGAGAAAGTACAAATACAAACTAGAGCTGACAAGCACCCCAATGCATTTCCCATATATGAAGATACAAGTCATTTGCATTTACTTCTAAGAGCATTATAAAAAGTATTTTTCTAAAAAAGAAAAAGGATGCTATTTTGAATTGTTAATTTTAGAATTTAGCTATCTAAAATGGAGAGTTAATTAATCTTATTTTCCAACTGAGGTGTTACTTCGAAAACACATTACTGAACAGCTAAACTACTGTGCAGATTTAATTCCTAATACAGTTATTCATAGATTTAAATTTCCTGTCATAAAAAGGTCTTCATTTTTCAGTGAAGAGCTGCTGTTACTTGATCATCCCAAAATATTCATCAATTAATAGTAATTAAAAAAAACAAAAACAAAAACAAGAAAAAAACCAAAACCAACTTTCATTTCAAGAAGTGAATCCTGCAAAGTAACTTGGAGGCCAAAACAACATTTACAGATCAACTTGCAGCTTTTTATAGTGGTGGGTAATCTCTGTTTTTCTGAACAGTGCCTGCCAGAGACTATGAAAGCCTGCTTAAACATTTCACCGAACTCCCTGAGCTTGCCTCTGTTTCAGACACTACCACTGATCCAAGGATTTGCTACCTCACCCTGCTGCAACATCACTGGGCAGCTTCCACATCCCCTGCAAAGCCAAAAGCCAGGAAATGGCATATTGTCCAATTCTCCTTCCTGGAGGTAAAGAGGAAAACAGCAACAGTAGTTCTTCAAGCTAATTAATATTTTTCTCCCCTGGAACCACTGCAAATGCCTGTCATTTGTGCTACTGGTTCATTGTTGTTATATAGGAATTGGGAAAGTCATGACATGAACGACATAAATCTGCATATTTTACAGATAAAATGCATTTTATGTTAAAAAAAAAGAACAGGTCAAGACAATAGGGGTGAGAGGTTCTCCAGGTATTTGTGATAAAGCACAAGCTGCTTAAACAACCTCGTGTAACACTGAGAAAAAGTTCCTGTCTTCCAGTCAGAGAACAAATCCTTCTTACACAGTCCTCTGTGGCAGGGAGACAGCACAAATCCCAGCTGCTGACACCCCAGAGACTCAGTCCAAAACAGTCACAGACAGACACACTATCAGTGCAACACAATTAGGCACTGGGGTGCATCTCAACTGCTGGGAAGAGTGAAGCAGATTAAGAGATCAAGGAAAAATGGTTTCACCCGAAGCTGATAAAAGGTTCTGATGCTGGTTTAAGAAGTATCCACCTGAAACAGCCTATTTTTGTATTTTTTTTCCAATATAGCTTACTTTTAATTTCTGACACAATAAAGAGTTTTTATTTTGACATAATAAAAAACCCTCAAACTTCTGTCATTAGAAAATTATTTAAATGTGACTAAATTCCCAGAAAGCACCACGAGAAAGCCATGACTCCACACCAAGCACTGAGCATGTGCATCAGCTGAGGTCTGGTTTATGTTGTTTTGTCCCAGGAGCACTCAAAGAACTCTCTCAGCCCAAGAACATCTCTTGCATCCTGAGCTGCTTTTCCAAAATGCCTTTTATCTCATAACTGCCATGCTTAGCTGAAGAATGTTCCTTAGATGTGCCATGCTCTTGTCCCTGTGCACAAAACAAGGGACACTGAGATTTCAGACATGTCTGGGGCTATTTCATCTTACAGCCAGGCCATTTTCTGTGCTAACAAACACCCTGTTCTAAAGCAAACATATCTTGAATCATACCCTTGAATGTGGAGGTTCTACTTGAACTTCATGGCCTCTGAGGAGGCTTTGTACATAATAAGCTGCAGGCTGGAGAAGGTGCTCTGCCTTTGGAGCAACCGATATTTTGAAGACCAACCTGCCTGAGCTCAACCTGTTTTATTAACTTGGTTAAGTATATTCCAAGACGTACCTAAGAACAAATAGGGGGGGGAAAAAGATCCAATCCTATTCCAGGTCAGAGTATATCTGTAATTTCAACATATTTTATATGAAGAACAGTGAGCAAAACTAATAAAGACTGTTTACCTCCAGATTTGCATCCCAACTTTCTCACTATCATCCCAGCTTTGGGTACCCTCAATTCCAATTACACTAAAATGTGTGAAAGAGAGGCAGAACATGCAGGTGATGTTTGAAAGTTTGTCTGTGTTCACTAGAAGCCAACATGATTCCATCAGCCTGCCTGGAGACTCGACAGGATACCCAGATGGTCACTGTTTTTTCTTAGGATGTACTGATTTATGTATCTCAGCCCTTAATTAAAAAAAAATCTTTTTAACTAGAACTTTGTATAAGCACATTTGGAAAGGGAAAGAGCTTAAAATTGTGTAGTAGGCTTGGGACTGGGGAGAATTACAGCCATAGAAAGTTTATGTAAATTGGCTTTATGGGCAATACTGAAAATATTGGAATGACCCACACATTTCTTCTTTTCTTCATATCCTCTTTTATTCTTCACAATAACTAGAACTGGACTAAAAGGCTTTCCCCTCTTGTGACACTGATAATTGAACACTATTCTTTGTTTCAGGAAAGCTGTTTCCAAACCTGACCATGCCAGAGTGACACAGAGCACCTCAGAGAGAGAAAATTGTTATTACACAGCTATATCCTCAAAAATAAAGGCTGGATGGTTGGATCTATACTGCACAACTCCTCAGGACCATGAAAGGCTTCATTACTGTCCAAGAATTCCATAATTCAGGACTTAATAAATTTATGTTCTTAGAATCAAAACTGGAATTTTGGAAGAACACAGGATTACCAAAATATGTAGAATTCCTTTATGAAATTTTGCCCAGGATTTGGATATAAAAGTGCTATTTAAACAACGGACCAAGAAAAGGAGAGTTGGGTTATCAGCCCATAATCTCTCTACACAATCTATTTCTGCTGAAAAAATATCTCAGCTACCACATCATAGAGCTTTGAGAAGCTTTGGGACTGACAATTCTGTGGCATCAGTGTGTCAACTTCTGAGAACTGCTACATTCTCCCAGGCTAAAAAAAGACAAATCTTTCATGAGGTATATAAAAAAACAAAGCGTGTAGCAGTGCATTAGTTAAAATAAAAAAAAAAAACAAACAAACCAAACCATACAGCATTTCTTGGGGTCAACTAAAATACAAGTCTTTGCTATGCAGCACAAACACACAAAAAGGCAGACAAGTGCTAAAGCTATTAAGGGCAGTTTGGCTGGAGAGAAGGAAGCTTTTGCCTGTTTTAAAATTAAAAAAAAAAGTTTGGGAGTAAAAAGTGGTTTTCTGAAGCACTCATGGTAAATGGCAGTGCCATTAAAATAATTTTGTTTCCTGCAAACCAAACAATGAAGGTTTTACTGCAAGGATGGAATAATTTATTTCAGCAATAAACCTTTTACCTTTGCAATAAACCAGTGTACAACCTGTATTTGCCAGTAACCCAGGTCCTTCTGTGTTTGCTGCCACATTACTTTGCCTGCCTTGTTTTGGCAGATGCACGAAGCAAAATCAGATTCTAACAGTTTGACCTCTCTCACTTCTTATGCTCTCTGGGGGATAATAAAATCCAAGATACAATCCCACAGCAGTTAATGAAGCTTAACCTCACACCCTCTTAATTACCAATGCATTACACCAACTACAGGCATCATACTCCTCTCTAAGCTATTTTACAATTCTAAAGAAGTACTACTGTGCCATTATTTAGCTACATAATCCAAGCTGTATGTGAAATCCCTCTTATATAAAATCCTTTGATCCTCACGGGTTTCAATAACTGTATAATTAATAGTACTTAAGAATTTAAAACATTATCTGTGTATCAATAAATATGTTGTTCACATGGATTTACGTAACTATTTTTAAGTGTGGTTATTATCACAAGTAGGATGAAAAACATGAAATAAAAAAATACTAAAGGGAGTATGATTCACTGTTGATCTGTGTAGCAATATTTAAATAGCTTAAATTCACATGAATTTAAGGCTCTTTTTCATTATGTTAATTTTTAGTATTTAAAGGACACCAGATGATAAGCCAGGAAGTGTAAATATTTTCTTTTCATCAATGTATTATATAAATGTCAGTTTAAAGGGCCCGACTTCCAAAAGGGGGTAGGATTCCATTTTGATTGTAAATCCTTGAGAATCCAAGGTGTATTTTTAAGGAACATAAATGAACTGATCCAGGATTTTTCTTCTTTCAGCAGCCCTTACACGACAACTTATTTCCATCTCCAGGTAAGTCTGGTCTACAGAAATTTTTCTTTGATATTCAGAAAGACCTAATGGATGTCAGCTCAGGATAAATGAGAATTGTGTGAAGAGAAACAGGAAGCAATATTCCTCTGTTGTAGGAAATAAGAGAAGTTAATTGCAAGTACTCTAAGTGGCGGGGGGGTTTTTTTAACCTATGAGAATATATTCTGTATTTCACATAAACAGAAGTAAACCCTACAGTTGCGGAGGGTTTAGAGTCCCAAAACTCTTTTGCTGTAATTCCCTTGCACTATGGCTGCATTTCACAACATTTAAACCCAGCATTGCCTATCAGACAATCAGATGATTTAAAAAAAAAAATCATCTTTTTCTGAATCAGTTCATGAATACTTAAGTATGTGAAAGATAAATAGAGCAGAGAATGAGAAAGTAAAATTACGTGAAGAAACGGAGTGTCCTGTACCAAACCCTGTAAACTGTCCTGTAGTGCATAATGCACCAGCCTAATAAACAGAGTTAATAATAACAGCATTATTCATGAAAAACTTCAGAGATAAGACGGGCATTGGAAACAGTAGTTCATTAACTGAGCAAACCAATTTTACAAAGTTACCAACTAGATTTGTTAAACAAGTATTTGTGGACATTGAAACACAAACATTTAGGATTTATCACTTACATGATTCATTTACCAGGCTAAGCAAGATGTGTGTGAAAAGTAATTTCAGAACTAAGATGATGAAAGAAAATTTCCTAATGAATAGAGAAGGATTGGCAGGTAAGAAACCTGAAATTTAAGTCAAACATTTATTTCTCTGGTTCCAGAAAATCTTTTTATTAGATTGGTCTGAATTTTTGATAAAGACAAACCCTTATGCTTTTGAGTTTCCAGAGAGGGTACTGCTTAAAAAGATTAAATTTTTTATAAACAGAAGAATTTTTTTTTCAAGTGTCTCTTTCATACCTCTACAACTTCTATGCCAAGATTGTAACACAGTTCATCATGGAGAAAGGTGTACATTACAATATAATTAAATACTTGCATTATAACAATGAAAAATGTGAAAGAAATTTACCCAACATGCAAGCAAGAAAAGCAAACAGATGAGCAAGAGCTACATGATATAGAAATTAAATTTTTCAACTCAGCTGCCAGGCTTAGCCTCAACCCCAGCCTTTGTGCTACCACAAGACTCCAGAAAGAGAGGTAGGTGGTCGTAAAGTTCACTTCTGCTGTAACTGTAATTGGGTTTGTGTGTATTAACTGATACCATTTAACAGCATACAGAAGCTGAATCACTGCAACAGTTCATGCATTTGGAAAACATATTTAGAAAAAAAAGAGTAGGAATGTAGCCTTATTTGCACATATATTTTTACCTGTCAAGGTATTATGCTTTTAATTTATGAGCATCTCAAAATGTCAGATGACTGTAAAACAGCCCTAGCATTGATACATAGCTTCTTTCCCAATACCAGATAGTAAAGAGACAGCAAATAATTAGAATAGCACTCCTTGAAAATGGACAGCCCTGGCCACCAGCCTGATCATTTCTTCCAGGTTTGCATTTTTCTTTTTGACAAAACAATGGTTTAGAATATTATCTGAGGGGAAAATGTAAGCATCATGGCTGAATGTACTTTGCTGAAATAAAAAAAGTCCATGCAGACAGTTATGTTTTCTTTCAAGGCATTGTTCACATACACAATAATACAGCAGCTCCGTGGTTTTTCATTGTTGTTGGTTTTTTCAACAAATAACAATAAAATAAAATGGAAATAATAAAAGTATATTTTGCTAGGTTCTTCCTGCATTTACCTTTTCAGCAGGAAAAGAGTAAATGTGCACTTTCTGTTCTTCAAGTCTGCCCAGTTTATTGAAGGTAGAACTTTTTCAGTCTTCTCCAAATTACATACTTAAGCAAAATGCCTTTTAAAACATACCTTAACTTTTGCTTTAGAGATCTTTTCAGCTTAGTAGGAACTTTCAAAAATCTTGTTCCTGGAGGGGTTTATTATGTTATCTCTATTGTTTTTTCCTTAATAAGCCATTACAGTTGCCCACATGCCCCTTTCAGCTCTGTCACCATGGAAAGCTGCATCTTCCCCTTTCACTATGACACCCTTTATCCTCTCTTCTTGGAAGAGAACCTCCAAAAGGCCATCTCAGCTGAGTGCAGAAGTATCCTGTGATAAAATTCTCACTTGAAAACAGAAATTCCATTGGAAGGCAATAATAAAACACGGCGTTTCCACAGGAGATTAAAAGGCAGTTCTAGAAAGTAGTTCTAGACTTCCCTTTCTTCCACTTCAGGCTCCCAGGTACCAAATGGAATTGTCACTGATACATCACTGGCCAGGGTCCCACAGGTTAAATGTGCTACAGGGGATCCTGGTTTGTTTTCTAGAAACAATAATGACTTGCAAGTCTTCCATGAAAGACAAATTATAGAATCACAGAATGTTTTGCGTGCAAGTGATCATTAAGACCATCTCATTCCATCCCTCCTGCCATGGGCAGGGTCACCTTCCACTATCCCAGGTTGCTCCAAGCCCCATCCAGCCTGGCCTTGAACTCTTCCTGGGATGGAAGAGTTCCACAGCTTCACTGGGCACCCTGTGCCAGGGCCTCAGCACCCTCACAGTAAAGAATTTCTCACCTATCGAATGTAACCCTGCCCTCTGTCAGTGTGCAGCCATTCCTGGGTCCTGCTTCTCCATGCCCTTGTGAAAAGTCCCTCTCCAGTGCTCCTGTAGCCCCTTTAGGCACTGGAAAGCTGCTGGAAGGGCCCCACCAGAGCCTTCTCTTCTCCAGGCTGAACAACCCCAATTCCCAGCCTGTCTGCACAGCAGAGCAGCTCCAGCCCTGTGAGCATCTCTCTGGCCTTCTCTGGGCTCCATCCAGCAGCTCTGTGCCCTGGTTTCGTTGGGTGCCTCAAAGCTGGATGCAGAGCTCAGGTGGGGTCCCAGCAGAGCAGAGCAGGGCAGAGCGGAGCAGGGCAGAGCTGGGCAGAGCTGAGCAGGGCAGAGCTGAGCAGGGCAGAGGAGGGCAGAGCTGAGCAGGGCAGAGCTGAGCAGGGCAGGATCCCCTCCCTTGCCCTGCTGCCCACGCTGCTCTGGCTGCAGCCCAGGGCACATTTGGCGTTTTGGGCCGTGAGTGCTCAGTGCTGGGTCCTGTTGAGCTTCCTGACATACCCCCGAGCCCTTCTCCCCAGGGCTGTTCTCAATCCATTCTAAGCCTGGCCTGTGTTTGTGCTGGGGATTGCCCCAGCCCAGGTACAGGACCTTGCTCGTGGCCCCGCTGAGCTCCATGAGCTTCTCCCGAGCCTCTCCAGACTGTCAGTGTCCCTCTGGATGGATCCCTGCCCTCCAGCCTGCCCAATCACACACAGCCTGGTTTTTAAGCCGGCTCACTCAGGGTGTGCTCCATCCCACTTTGCACAGGCTCCATGGGAAAAGCAACTTAACAGAGCAATCTTTATTGCCAAGGTAAGATATAAATAACTCATTTTTTCTCATTAAAACTTGTGAGAATTGATTCTCTTTCCCCAACCTAAATAAAATAATGCGGAATAAAGGTAAAGAAATTCTTTTATAGGCAGTTTAGGCAGTTGTGGAATTTTAATGCCAAAAATGTGGAGTAATTTTACTATTAAATAAATTTTCCGTTTACCAATGCAAACAGTTTTATTTTATGATCAGTCACAGAAATTACCATATAATTTCTTATATTGTATACTATTCCCAGTATTTATGCCTTAGAGTAAAAAGTTCCTTTTTGGAAGGATATAGGCTGAACAGAAATGCTCTCAAATGTTTAAAATACTTTACTAAAAACCAGCATGTATACAGTTCTGTAGGTTTTACCAGAGGTGTATAATTTTTCAGCATTACGTCTTAATGCCAGTTTCCTGAAGGAGCTTTGACTACAAAAGGCATGAATATATTTTCAAAGGATGATGGATAAATTGGTGGGTGGTAATATAATATATCTTAGGCAGCTGATCAGGGCTTTTTATCCTCTGCCTGCCTTTTAGTTATACACAATTTCAAGATAATTATGGTCTATAAGAATGTCTTTCCCCCTTCCTACTACCAGCAATATTTGTCTTGGTTATAGGTTCAAGAAACTTCCAATCACATCACAAAACTGGAATAGGGCAATTGTGGCATCTTGGCAGAGAACTGAACATGTGAATTGACTGACCACACAAAATGGACATTTAATATGGACACAACATGGACAATAATGAACTACCTTTATGAAATACACCAGCTAATTAGATACTAGCTATGGAATATATTGAATCCATATTTGAGTTTTACAAAATAAAACCCAAACATAATGTGTCATGTACCATGTCTATGTTACCTTTCCAGTAAAGAATACAGTCCAATCAGATACCGAAAATAAATTAACTACTAATCCCATTAAATCAAATGTCACGTTATTCAATGGCCAGATATGCTATATTAAAATCCCATCCAAATCCCAAGCACCTCATTTTTATGACAGGAGAGGTCTCCTTGAAGCGCCTGAAGGTGAGGGTTACTTCACTGACACATTTCAAATCAGAGAAATTAACTCCACTCTGCCTTGCCTGCTAAACAAAGAAAGTATTCAGTAGTCAAGGTGAGAGTAAATAGCACAGACAAGAATATTGTTGGATACACAAAGACATAAACGGAGGAAGAAATCAAAACAAGATTATGTTTTCCTTGACATTCTTGCAGCAATATTGTCTCTCCATTGATAGTATGGAGGGACAGCAGAGGAATGCAATATTCCTGCTTAGTGTCTACCACTGAAAATTAAGAAGGAAAAGTTATTCCCTATCAGACAACAGGGCTGGATAAGGCACTTCAAACTAATTGACCCCAAATTCAAACAGTACAAGATGTACAGCAGGTGTACAATGTCTGCTGATTATCTAATAAAGGAGCCAGAAAAAATATGACAGGCTATGAACAACTGAATCAAAGGTGAATGAAAGAAAAATAGAATGTACATTGGCTACTCCATTTTGAGAAATTTTAATGCAATGCAATAAAAATATTAATTTGGATAATTCAATCTCAAGGAGAAAAACAGCTGCAACAATCATGCGTATCATCAGGGAGTCAATACATGATTATCAGTTATTTAAAACCACTTAATTAAAAAATATAGCACTTTCTTATGTAGTTCATAATTGAAAATGAAATTCTAAACCACAAAAGTGATAAAAAATTTCACCCTTAAATTAACCTTATTTAGGTTCAAGATCATTTAAAAATTGGTTTTTCACAACCGCAATAATTTAATTTCATGAAGAACATACTTTTTCCTGAATACTGAAGACAATATTCAATATGTAAGACATAAAATTTACCAACCCTAGGTAGGAAAACAGAAGAATAATAATTTTGTCCAGAAATAGTCTCTGAAGACACTTAAGGAAATAGCCAGACTTCACTTGATGCAGAAGTAATCAGTAAATTATATGTTACTTCTGATATTAGGAAAACGCAGCCTTAGAATGACATAAAATATTTAATGAAATTTTGTAAGATTATCCTCACACCTCAGCATTTTTTGCACTGTTCATCAGGCTTTTCCCCTTATATAATTTTCTCATAACAGAAACTATCAGTGTTTGATTGGAAGTTCACTGAAGTCTGAAGGGATCCTTTCTGTGTGACCTGATCCAAAGTTGACCATTGTTCCCTAGCACAAAAAAGAGTCAGAATGAACCATAAGTGTAAAGGAAATCATAGAGATGTTAAATGTTTTTATTTTCTACAGGTAACTACAATAAATATCTACACAAACTGTACACTGTTTCTACCCCAACACACTGGAAGCAGCTTAACTACTCTTCCTCCTAGGCAGGAGGAAACTGCAAGCAGTTGGGTTTACTGAAACTATTCCACCAAGCCAGAAAGGTTGTCTGCTTTTCATCCATAACCAAAGTAAAGAATTAACAGGTTCCCAGCCTGATCTGGCCTTGGGAGGATCTTACTCCATAGATAGGAGGTAGGGACCTGAATTTAATTCCCAATTCTGGCTAGTGTAAATACTCCTGGACTTCCCAACACATTCTTATGAATCACCAAGATTAATTAATCTGTTGCTACACGATATATACACTTTAAAATGCATTTAATTCATCAAGAGGTAACAGCTTTACTTATCAAAAGCAATGGGTCGTATTTACCTTCAAAATGTTGTCAGGATGCTCTTTGGCAGAAGCAACAAACAGGTCATGTCCACAGACAATTCCCTCTGCGAGGAAATACTTGAACAACAAACTGGAGTACAGGCTGTATTTATCCTCCTCTGTGAAAACAAGAATGGCTGGATTTTATTTTTTTTGTTAGATAAATTGCCCACCTGTAGGTTCACAGCACTGTAAAAGGCCTCTTTGGGTCTGTCTCCTGGAGGATACAACGTACAACAGAGATCAGAGGTAAAATAGGACTTCAAAACTAAAAAAAAAAAGCTTGATAATACTGCATTTCTAATTTTTCATGCCACAGGAATAGTTCTCAATCATGCATTTGATTCTAAGATATGGATGGGATACAGAAAGAATGCTATATTCCATACAAGGCTTCCCATAAGTGTCAACTAAGATGACTGAATTTATGGATTAATGGAAAGGGGTTCATTAATTTAGAAGAACTATTTTAATATTTATATTCTTAGTGCTTAAAACCTGCTTAAAATATTTGTTACCTGATGCTTTTCAAAATTCAGCCATATTTGGCATGCTAAACCTATACAGAGGTAATACTCAGAACAGAGAGATTCTTATGTCTGCTCTTCTTCCAAAGTTGTGAAAACTACAAAAACAGGCAAACCAAATGGATATATTGAAAAAACAAAACCAGTAGCAATGCTGTTTTTGAAACCTAACAAGAGCAAAATCAGAACAAATTCAAAAGACTCATGAATTTACAGTTTAAGCAGCGAGGCAATTGTTAGCAGACATTGTGAATACCATGTGAATACTGAAATGAAAATACAAACTCCAGCCTCAGAAAGACCAGTATTTCCTTCAGCTTCTCTGGTGCAAGTAAAGTGGCGCAAATTACCAGAATCAGAAAGTCTTAATGAACTCAGACAATTAAAACTTAGCATAACTTCAAGCTACGGGAAGTGGATGAGTGTGTAACAACTGAAACCTGAACCCTCTCTGATGTTCTTTATTTGTAGGAAATACCACCAATAGCAATGTTAACTTTTTTATGGTTTTTGGGAGAAAAGTAAATGCACTATGTAAGGTTTCACATTTTCATCTCCTAATGTGGCTGCTGGAATACAACACACAGGGATGCTGAGGCAAAAAAATAGAGGGAGAGAGATTTCTTTATACAGAACCAACAATACTCAATCCATTCTTTGTGTGACTTGGAAAATATTTCCTACCTACACATATGAAATAGTGAAATAAATAAATAAATAAAACAGTCACAAAGAGAGTAAATAAAAAGTTGTCATTCATATCCAACTTGAAAAAACAGTAAAGAGGAGAAAAAATACTATAACTTTGACATGTACCAGAATCAAAATTAATCAATGGAGTGAAGGAGAAAAGGAAAATAGGAAAGGAAGTTTATCCATAAAGGAAAAAGAGAATTAATAGCAATAGGGAAACTTAAGAAACAAATCACAGGAAAGTATTGTTGCACTGCTACACACCTAATATCTTGCACATGTACTGACACTTTCAGTGCTTAGATTAACAAGAAATTCAAACCACAGGTATTCAAAACCATTGGAAAAAAAATTTCAATTTTAAATTCAGTATTTGGGATACTAGAGTCACTAGAAGTTACTCTAAAGCAGTAGTTCAAGATAGATAAAAATGTTTCATGCCAGTCACTAAGAGGGAAAATGACACAAAACTGGATACCCAAATAAGCCAAAGAGAACACTACAACACTATTACTAGCAGTACTAGTTACTCTACAGTTTGTTGTAGAGTCTTAGGGTTTAAGAACTTCGATTGTATTAATAGAACTTACCTTTGACACTGTTGACCTGCTTAGGAGGCCATATTAACCTTCAATGTACTTGCAATAACACATTGATTTTTTTTTTAAATAAGAGTCTAGTGAAAAATATGGACAGTTCTGAATCATAAGAAGCACAGGACTGACAGGAATTTGTTGGTGACAGTACTGGGTTCCTTATCAAAATTTAATCAGGATGGATTTCCAACAGAACTACAAACTGCAATTTACTTAAGAATTAGGAGCTCTTGACTAAATATTACATACAGCTCACTCTTCCATCCTTAAAAAGCCATTAATAATGTTATTGAAGAAATGCCTTCCTACTGACTCAGCTCCAATATTGTGCTGAGACTGAGGATGTAGATCCACACCCGAGACTAGGGTGGGCACAAGACTCCATTAGATAAAACTGAAACACCACAGCTGCAAAAGCCAAAGGTGGAACTGCCGCTATTAAGGTTTTGAAGAAGTATTACAGTTGTATTTTGTAAATACAGTTTTTGTGGCCTGCTTAAATCTTAAACTGTTTGAAGAGGGAAATAAAACCCCTATGCTGAGTAAGTGTTCCTTATAACGAGTCCAGAACACCAACAGCTCCTGCCCCCTCAAACATTGGCTTTCTCTAGTTATTCATGCTTTGGTTGCTTACTGCATTATCATCAGTAATATATTATTCACAGTATATTGATTTCCTTGTGCTAATCTCCACCTATGAAGCTCTCAATTTAACAACCAAAGACCTCTAGAAATCAAAGTGGCAGCATGAGATCTACATTTTTTTAATTGTCTGAGCTACCTAAAAGAAGCCTCCAAGGCTCTTCTTGTAATCACATCACTGCAGCAGATGTCACTGGAGGGAGACAATTTTGTTAGATCTCCTTCCCTTTGTACAAAATAGGGAAAGGAACACCTGTCAGGCACTCTGGAAGGATCCTCAGCTGTAAAATTTACATCGTCCTTGGTGAATGAAAAATCTGGGGTTCTGAATTTTTATCTACAGATTAAAGTTCACCTTCTTCACCATTGGAGGCACAGAAACACTGAGCTGATATGCACTTAACTGACATTTAATGGAATATAAGAAAATATCTCTTCAGTCCAAGTGTTTTATGGCTTGTCTCTGTGTGTACAACAATATAGAAAGTCTTTCTGGATAATCAATTTTGATACTAATGATTCCTAAGAAAGTAGAGAACATACTCAATTTTTTGTGCCAAATGCAACACATAAACTCCATAAACCACAGATAAATGTAAGAAATCATACTACGTGTTGGTGATTATTTAAGTAAGCTAATAAAAATATAGCAGTTTTACTTAAGAAGAATTTTTCTCAAATTTTATTTGAAATGCTGAAATGTTAAAACACACTGTAGAAATAAAGCAACAAAGAACTTTTAACTGACTTACCCAAGATTATAATTATTTTTGTTGCCTCACTGATATATTTGTAATATAACAGGACTAGAAAGGTTCTTACACTGCCATAACCTTCCAAAATATATTTTGCAAAACAACAAAGAATGGTCAAATTAAAAACACATTCAGGGTAAGGACACATAATTTTAGCTCTAGCCTTTCCTTTCTTCTTACATTGATTTTCATAAGAGTAAACTTACAGTAAAAAAGGTAAATTAAGTATTGGAGAGTGATCTAAATATAAACCACCTCCCAGTCTCCTACAGTACTCTAAGGATTAGATGTGTCTCAGAAAGCCTTTACAAACAGTATATCTGGAATTGTTAAAGTCAATGCATCTGTAAGAATCCCTCAGTTCTTCAATTTGTCAGATAGAGGATGCTTTTTATTGATTCGTTTCTAGGTCACTAAACTTTTGTGATATTCAAAAGACCTAAAGTGCATCCATATGGGGCTTTTCTGATAGCATCCATTGTAGCCTGGCTTCAATAGTTGCGTTACTATTCTAAACCAAAGGAGTGCAGCTTTCTTCTTGTAAATAAACAAACAAATCATTTAGCACAGGTACTTCAGTAGCTCACTGATCACTTCCATAGAATCCCAGAATGAAATACTCTTCTGATAATGCCTGAACTTCACATTTGAGTGGTTAAGATAAATTTTCAACTGTTACCTTCATCTTTCCAAACTCCACCACATCTGAAGGAGCTACATTCCCTCTGAGCATGTAGGAACTAACACTTCAGATAATTTTTGTCAATACTCAAGGCAAGTCTGGCCCAGATCTTTAGTCTCAGCCTCCACACTAAAGAGCTGCCCCGTCAGCAGCCTTCATTGTGAACTTCACTTCCAGCTACTATGGGACATAAACAAATAAGACTCTTGCAGCTGCAGCCTCTTTTCTGGGCCCAGTCCCCGCAAGCCGCATGGCACCGCGCAGCTTTCTCCGATTCTTTGGGAACAAAGAGTGTTCTCCAGCTAAGTAGCAGGTGAGTAACTAGTGAAGCGTGAAACTATACAAGGAAAAGAGATTATTTACCTAGAAGTTATACATATTGTCTCCAGGACAAAAGCTCTTCTGATCCTAGAGATAAGGACACAAATAAAATAGTCCATTGTGATGGCTACCCATTGGTCTCTTTCCACAAGAGCGTGCTTTCATGGCTGAAACAGTCATGGAGAAAGGGCAGTATTGTCAGCAGGAGCAATGAATTCCAACATATATCTTTATATATAACTTTATCCTTGCTGAACACTGAGGATAAAGACCAATTCCTATTTATGGGTCTTTTCAGCACTGCACAGGCTACCAAATACCTAAGGGACATTCTCGACACCTTTGTGCACGGACTGTCTGCAGCTACTACCCAAAGAAATTCCTGGGTTGTAGACACAGGCATAAAATCCTAAGGCTTTTATCTAGGGCACACACAACAAAAGACAGCAGGTATGTGTGAGGCACTGTAAAAATATAACCGATTTAAAAATTAAGGAAAAAATTCTAATTATAGAAATTGATACGTAGCTGTGTGACCTGAAGAGAAAACTCCCTCTGCATGGAGGCATTCGTGTTCCAAGAGAGGGATGCAGAATAAGCACTAGAACTGCAGAAGGAATAAAGTCAGGAACAAAATCCACCTTAAAGTAACAAATATCATATCTATAAATACTGCATTCATAATACCTGACTTTCAAACATCACTATATTAAATACCATGAAGGTCTTTGAAAAACTCCACTGGTCATTTGTAGTATAATTGCTTAAAATTATGAGAGCTGTAAGAGGAAAGAATAAGCCCTAAACAGTGTAATGTACAGATGGCTTATTTTTTTTCCTCTGTACGAAGTCTAGACAGGTTGCCCTAAAGCTGCCAAAAGCCTGTCATAGCCTATCAGTATTGATAATTTTTTTACCAGATAGATGGTTCTGCATTGTGGTCCTGTGACCTAAGGTGTGTCTTTCTCTAGCTATGAAACATCCCTCTAAATTGCTGCAGGTTATAAAATGAGATTATTTTAATAATCTGAAATTCCATTTAAAAGATACTTTTCTAATGTCCACATTTACTTAGCTTGAGGGGATATACTTTGTGTCACTTGCATTTAATTAGCACATGCCAAACCAGAGTTGTCAAACATATAAGTTACAATATTTGGCATTTGGCCATACTTCAGGAAGGCGAATTCGGCTAACTGGTATTTTGTAGAATTGTATTTAGCAAATCACTGTTTTGTAACTCTACTGAGATTATCTTTTTCAGCTTTAAAAAGATGAAAAATTCTGTTATATTGACACATGAAGAGAGCTCTTACCAGTCAGGTTAAATTGCATGTCTAACAAAAATAATAGTTGCTAATTAAAGTAGCTGAAACTGCTTCAGGGCTTAGAACATACAGGTATAGACCTGTCCTTCACCAGACAACTTTAACTTTTAATAACTGACCTCAGCTACCAACAAACCCCCTCCCAATGATAATCTTTAAAACATTTAGCTGTCATGACCTTGTCAAAACTGGGGCTTCTAAGGGTAAGCAAGGGTAGGTTCTTACAGGGTGTCCAGGACACATCTATTGAGGGAGCATGCAGAATGTGTTATATAAACAAGGCTTACATTTAAAAACAAAATAACATCCTCCTGGAAACTCTTCCTGGGCTGGCACAACACACATCCAACAGCTTGAAGAGAGGAGAAGGAAGGAGTGTGCTTATTCTCCTTGTTCATTTGGAAAAGGGAGACTTTTATGGAAAGCTGATTTTCTGCAGCAGGTTCAGATGAAACCACAAACGTGTGGTCTCACATCCACACAGAACAAGCTGCTCTGATGCTGTTCCACATTACAGGGCTTCTCAGAAACTCACGGCTGCAAGGATTTGTTTACAATAAAGTACTAGTTAAAATCCTAATCTTGTTAGATGAACAAACCCCAGGGAGCTGCTCTGGTAGGTAGGATCTTGCATGAGAATTCCACCTGCTCCAACTCCCTAATTTTCATATAATTAAAACACTGTCAAAAGAATATACTATAGAATTAAGTTCAACTGAAAATCATAATGCTCTTTATTATGAATTGAGTTAAAAAAACTTGTACACTTATATTTCAAACAGTATTTTACAGTCTTATCAAGTAACCTGTGCCGTTACTACATCTTCAGAACACAACAGTTAAAATAAATATTTTAATACCCTGAATCTACTATTATTTGGTTAAATTAACCAAGATAATGTGTCAAATAATGAAGATGAGCATTTAATTTGCAAAGGGAGCTAAGCTAAAAGTAATGCAATTTATTCTTGACTTAGAGAATGTTGAAGGAAGGGGGAAGAATTTAACCTTTTTATAACACTTGGAGTACAACACAGAAAGATCTTCCTAGGAGGTTTATCACTGACAGCTTCAATCCTGATAATATGAAGCTTGCCCAGACTAATCTCATGACAGAATTTCTTGGTATGCTGACAGGATACTCCAACAATGCCATTACAATGCTAACCCCCACCAACTTTAAAAATTAGTCTCAAAATTTTCAGACTAGTGAGTCATGAATAAATACACCTCCTGCTTTAAGACTTTTGCATATAATTATATGTTTCAAAATAACATATGGTAAGGCTCATTTGGGGAAAAAAAATCAGTTTTCAGATCTAAAAGAGACATTCTCATTTGGGCTTCTGTCAAACTAAGTTTCATATCAGATCACAAATACACAACCAGCATAGGAGATAAGCAAATTGAAACCCATCACTGAGTATGGCCAGATATGCACTCAGAGGAAACAAAGTTCAGGTACAAATCCTTCCAGGAAAAATCTTCAATCGAGCCATCAGCATCCACATGACTTTTTTTTCACATCCACAACACCCTGTGGTGAAATATTCCACCACTTCTTTCATTTAATGACAATTTTCCAGCTAGTAGGTTCATTGGATGCCACCCAGTCTGTCTATAGTGAATATTGTAATGGGAAGACAAAATTAATCTAGTCTCACAACCTCTGATTTATATAAAATATAGTAAGTTCTAACTTTTTTTTTTCTTCTTCCTTCACCACAGCAAGATTACAGCTCTTCTCAAACTGAAAATAGCTGGAATTAGGTAATGTCAATTATTTTTTCTGGCAAGCAACTATTTGAATTACTTAATCTGCACCACATCATACACTAATTTACACACTTTACATAAAAAAAAATCAACATTTTCTAAGAATCAGTGACATATTAACAACTGTCCTCAATGGATAAAATGCAGAAATAAAAACTAGCCTTGAACTAATAACAAGCCATAGTGAGGGCAATTATCTTGCTTGGTGGCAAACAGGAAATGTTTGGCTCTAGTGTAGGTTACATTAGCCCTACACCAACAGAGGGAACACTGCATAATTCCAATAGTGGCCAAGAAAGATTTCAAGTAAGTTTTCCCCAAATCTCACTGTTTGGTTCTTTGGTGTTTGCTCTGTTACATTCAAAATATGTAACCAAAACTCTAGATGCAAATTCAGTCCCCTGAGGGATGGCTGTCTTTCCACAGGTTGTCTTTCCACATTTCCTGTGGAAACACAGATAAAATATTAGGACCACACATTTTAGAAAATGAATGAAAATTACTGATTAAATCTGTTCTAAGGCTGAAAAGCCATACCTGAAGAGTGGTGCCTACCACTAGAGACGGACCTTTTTGCCTTTGCTTAAACTTCATGCCAAGGAATTCTAAACAATGTTACTAGAAATCCTTCCAATGACCAGGAAACTCAGCTCCTGGAAGTGAAGAGCTAATTTCAGAACATCAAGAAGGGTGTAATGGGAAAGATTTTTCTCTCCCGTGTCTAGCTGAGAGATAGAGCAGCTTGATGGGCATCTGGTGTCTGGACAAGGTCAATCCATCACAATCCTTTCTTTTGAGCCATAGTTCAAGGCCTGCTGTCCAGCGACTGCTCCAACAGCACCCAAAAACAGCAGCTGTATTTTCTAATCTTCCAGTTCTTGCTCTCCTTCAGTGTCCCTTACCAGTTCTCACAAGCACTAAAGGTCCCAACACTTCACCAGCAAGCTCTTAAAACACTCTACAGGTACAACTTCTTTGAAACCACCCAAATCACCCAGGCAAGTGCCAGACTGCTTTGTCCCTAGGCAATGCTGAAATCTATTTACTGTTCTCCATTAGGAGAGCCATGAGATTCCAGTGCTCCTTCAGGGTGGAGATTAATGCAAGAATTCTTAATTTTTCTGCTGTTTTTGTGTCAGCTCAAACAGAGAGAGGAAAGCTGGGCACCTCAGCTGCAATGGATACATGGTTCCAGAGAGCTGCACTGTGGTCTGTAAAGGGAATTCTGGTGTAAGCTATTTAACATCTCAGGTGTCTCACCCACACCCTGACAGGAGGCAGGCTTCCATCACCTGTCAGCTGATTCTGGCAACCAAAACACTAAAAGACTCTGCACTGAACATCTTCTTCAGATAACCAAACCCAAAAAAAACCTTTTGAGATGATGAACAGTGTGAATCTAACAGCAGTTTACAAAATCTTGACTAATTCATACATTTTGCTAGTAAGTCCTGAAATGCGCTAAACACCCTGCTTTCAAACAGAATTCTAGCGTGTTCTTTGTAGGTGCTCTAGCCTGTCTAAAATTAAGGTTTTGATTCACCTCCAGTAATTCTTGAGATAGCCAGCAGGCCATTCTGAAGGCTACCCAAAATGAAGAAGCCTGAGAATACTTTCTTAAAGACTGATTTCAAAAAACAGTGAAAAGAGAGGCCGTTTAATGAATTCATTAAAGAGTTAAATTCATTAAAGAAATGCTTCAGAATATGGCTTTAAGTAACTATATATTCTATACTAACCAATAAGGAGAAGGGTTCCAACAGCTACGCCTCCACCTGGAAACAAAACAAAGCGAAGAATAAAGTAAGACTACATTTTAATACTATGTTAGAGAACAATTAACTTTTCTTAGTTTATAAGTCAAAGAAAGGTGATAACGGGGAATTTAAAAACACAAAAGTGAACAACATTTTAATTACCTTTGCAATACTCACTACAATTCTCTATTATGAAATAATTATACATTACATGTAATTATATACTGCACATTACAATTACTTTCACAATATACTGTACTATCATCATTGTGGTGAAAAGATCCTTCAGAGCTCTACGCAACCACGCTCAAGTACTACAGTGGTGATGTCTGGTCTGAGCCAGCAGATTTTTACTGGGATGTCTCAAGCAAGTAAACATTCTCCAAATTAAACCAATATTAATCACCATTAAGTGATACTCCTTTGTATCAAGAAGTGACCTACTAAGATTTTAGTAGATTTTAGCAAATTCCCACCCAAGTCTTCGAGGCAAAATCCTGGCTCCACTGCTTTTTATCTTACTGCCAAAAACTGACATGGCAGCAAGACTTTCACCCAATGAAAGCTGGACTGAGAGATCATAAAGGTCACAACATATACTATGGAAAACATACAGTATTGAAGACATTAAACTCTTCTATACTAGGTCTTGGACAGAAGCACTCCCTGAATTCCTTGACAAAGACAGTGAAAAAAAGAACTCATATTTTATTTTAGGGAAAGAATACACCAGTTTATAAGCTGAATTCCAAGAATTACAATAGTGGAATAAACCCGGAATCAGAATATTCTGTTTAACAATTTTATAAGACTGTAACAGGAGACTTAAGAACCCCTGGAAGAGTTCAGATGGCCCCGTGTAAGTACCCTAATGAAGTGTTCTGCATGGAAACTGCCGGATGTCATTTAAAAGCAAGTTAGGAGCAAACTGAATCCCATCAGCACAGCATGCAAAACTCCAGAAATCAATTGTGGGCTGGACTCTGGTGAACAGGATCTTTCATTTTACACATTTCTAAGAACTCTTTAAACTTCACTACAAACTGATTCCAACAGGAGTTGGATCAACTTCATAATCTAGCTCTGGTAAACTACAAATGCCTGCAGTACCTGCAAGGTTGACATATACCCAGAAGGAAGAGAAAAAGCAAATTGCTCTCCCATGGGCCCAAAAGTGCTAATATTCTTGCATAATAGCACCTGAATTAAAAGCAGAACAGGATCACTCTGCCATCATGCATCACAACTTGAGCAGGACATGGCAGTGAAAGTGTTTAGCCAGCCAGTAATTTCATAGTTAGAGAGAAGCAGATGTTTCAAGAGAAACTCCTGAGCCAAGACGTACAAATGCCTCAATATCCACAGCAAGCTTATCGAGTAATCAAGCATTTCCTAGATATATAAAAATAAACCAACCAATTTTAACTGGTGTTTGTTGGAAAGTCAGAACCACTCATGGAATCCCCATGTCCACAGCCAATTTTGTTCAATTTATTTGTTCAGGAGATAAATGCAAATGAACCCAAAAGATGTACTACAGGAGAAAGAAAAAAAAAAAAAAGACAAAAATATGAAATCATACTGATGTTTGATACAAAGTATGCTTCCCATATTCACTGCATTTAATTGTTCAGGGAGACAGAACACACGGGTTACTAACAACAGTTATTTCAAATTAGCACATGATCTATGTAAAGAAAAGCACCAGATTTTGAGAGTCTACCAAATCCTAGGTTGACACAGAAAATACAATTAAAGCAGCCATAAGTAATTTATTACCTCATGGCAATAAGGACTTCAAAACCTTGGTTCTAAAAAAGTTGTAGCCACGACAGAAGTAGTGTCTCTTCTGCTTTCACAGTGAAGCCAAAAACCTCTCAAGACGTTTTTTCATCTGAAAATGGTACTGTTTCTACAAGCCAGAGCTGTGATATATGTGCACATACCCTGGTTGCCAAAGGAAAACAGGTCAGAGCATTGTCCTTACATTATCAGAGGTAGTGAGTGATTTGTACAAGTGTCTTCTATTAGAGGGAATGCAAAACTATTGCACTTCCAATGGTTAAATATTCACATTGCAATGAGCAACACTACTAGTAAATTAAACAAAAGGAAAAAATAGCAGGAATGCTGATGGAATCAAAAGGAAGAGGCAAAACCTTTAAGTTTCCCAAGAAAGCTGCCGTGAACTTGTTTTTCTTCCTAATTTGGCTATTTCACTTTTTCCTTGCCAGTATCTAAGGCAGTAGCATATATAAACACCTACAGGACTTGTATCTTTGCACGTTGCTACTTCCAGCAAAGAGATTTCAGATCTTACGGGCAGAAGCACGACCGACTTTGCAAGTTGAGAAGTGCCCTGATTGTTTTCAAAGCATATCCCTGAGCAGCCTTCAAGCAGCCTGAAACAAAACATTCAACACCAGGCATGCGATTGTTACATTACACAATAGTTGCAGCTCATTACTGGCACAAATCAGGCATATATGGCCCATAAACCTCGAAAGTAAACTTGAATATAAAGCCTGGGTGTTGCAGAGTGCCCTAACGGTAGCCCAGCATTTGAAATCCAGCACTTCTCTCCCAAAGGAAATGCACTTCGTCAGAGCGACCCACAACAATGTAACAATCAGCCAGCAGCTGCAGGGTGAAAGAAACTCCTTGGATTCTCCGCCTTTCCCGCTCCAGCAAGGGATCTAGAAGACTGCCTAGTGACTGTTAAAAAAAAAAAGTCTGTGAAAATACAAGACCAAGAGTTCATAATAACTTCCACTGGGAATTTATACCAAAAAAAAAGAGATTGTCCTCAGTCCATGGTGACAATAAAAATTAAATGCTTTTGCAGTCATTTAACTGCTAGTGAGCAAGACAAAAGAAGAAAAGTACCAGCACTCTTTCAGAAACACATAAACAGCATCCTGCAACACATTTGTGAAGCATTTCCACACCCAGAAAAAGGACACAAAGCAGACCAAGCCAACACTTGAAGAGTCACCAGCAGGGTGGGCTGCACCACCGGATGCCCAAAGGAGGCTCCCCTTTACTTAGTACTCATGATCTGGTGAGTACTGAGTAAAGGGGAACCCCTCAACTCTGAGCCCCTCAACTCAAGAAAGAATAAAGATAAACTGAGGTGAGTCCAGGAAGGGGAATGAAAATGCGGTAAATTATTCAAGAGAAGTGCCTGAAGGAAGTGGGCTTGTTCAGCCTGGAGAAGAGAGGAAAACCTAAAGGGTCTGGGGTGGTACCCAAGAGAAGCTCCTGACAGACAGCTGAGCTCTTCACTGAGTGCACTGAGAGGGCAACAAACAACAAATAGGAGCTGGAACAGAGGTTCCCAGTGGATGTAAGGCAAAAGAAAATTCCCTACAAAAATAATTAAGCACTGGACTGGCTTATCCTGAGATGTGCAGAATATCTGCCACTGCAGATTTTCAAGACTCCACTGGACAAAGCCCTCAGCAACCAGCTCTGAATTCAGTGCTGAGCCTGCTTTTAAGGCTGCAGAGGGGGAATTCTTGAGGTCCCTCCTCAGTCTCCAAAATCAGTGATTCTGTACAGGTTCACCCAGCTGGAGGTCAGTTCCAACAATGTCCAATATCTGGCAGCAGTGGAAACGTTAATTACAATTACCATGCTTAGCATGAGTCTTTCCTGGCCTACCCACTCAGCCTCCAAAAATCAGTGATTTAAGGGCTAGGAGGTTACCCAAGGTTTAACATAGGAATGCAGAGTCCAGGTTTTCAGAGATGCCAAAACCCAAAAAGCCATCTAAAAGTATGCTCAAGAGTTGCTTTTCCTAGGGGCAAGGAATTTCCTTGATGTTCTAGTAGAAATACTAGTAAGCTCAGGAAACTATTAAATATTTCAAAGACGAGGAAAATGTAGAAGGGATCCTGGGTTTATTGGAGGTATTCTCAGTTTCCATAACAAACCTCTAATTGTGTTAGCAGGGCCTAAAAGTTAAGGAGACTGCCACCACGGGAGCTGTCAACATCTTCTGAGCCACACTGAGCAAAGCCCACTGTTTCTAAAAGGGAGTATGAACTGAATATTCAGTGCAAATCTGCCTTTCATGCAACTAAAAGGCTTCACAAACTGCACTCACTTAATGAAATATTTCTCTCTCATGCAGGAAGGAAGTGCAGACACACACAGAAAAAAAATTATCCACAGGTGCAAAAGTCCTTTATACAATGGGTACAACTTTTATATTATCATTACTCATATCCTTAGAGAGAAAAGCCGCATATTCTGTGTACTCCAAAGATGAATGAATAAAGCTAAAATCAGACCATTCTCACCTAAAAGTCCCATGTAGGTAGATTAACTACCATGTAGGTAGATTCACTGCAGCTATGTGAAGAGTCAAAGGATCACACAGCCCTGGTGCACAGAGATAAACCCCGCTCTTTATAGCGGCAAAACGAGTTACTTCCCAACCCAAGGGAAAGCGCCAGTTCACGCCACGGATGATACAGCAATAGTCCCAACAGATGAGTCCACGGGACCACCTCGCACCCTGACATCGATAGCAGGCAAAGGCAGTAACAACAGCGTCACACCGGTGCAACTTATGTAAGTGAGACACTTTAATGATGCAGGGCAGGAAAGACACTCCGAGAATCCCCACACGTTCCAACAGCTGCCCCAGCAGAGACCCCCAACTACCGGCAGCACCCACGGCTTTCCAAGCCGAAACCCTCCCCGGCTGCCCATGACAGTGCGAAACGCGCCAGCCATGTGCTGAAAAGTGAATTTACGGAGCAGGTCTGCGCTCTGGCAAGGCTGCTCGCAGCGACTCGCCAGCTCCAGGAAACACATCCTGCCCTGCCCCGTTCTCCTGCCCACTCCGCCCTCCCCGCAATCCCAGGGGCTGAGGGGAGGAAGGAGAAGCCTGCGGGAGCAGCCGCGGGGTTACGGGAGGCGAAGGGCAGGCAGGGCCCGACAAAGGGGAGGGCTGAAGGGGGGCAGCACCGGGTCCCCATTCCCGCTCCCACCAACCTAGCACACAGTCCAGGGAGGGCAGCCCGCTGGAGAGCAGCAGCTGCCCGTGGCGCAACGAGGGCC